>JASAMZ010005952.1:0-16438 GCA_030248115.1 Linhomoeus sp. GSCO2_2 | reverse complement strand
ACGCACAAAACTTAACAGGACAATTTTGGAACACCTATGCAGGGCCTCCTGAACGAGCGGGGGCACTTTGAGGCACGTAAAAAACGAGTAGGACAATTTTGGGACACGTATGAGGCCTCCTGAACGAGCGGGGGCACTTTGAGGCACGTACAAAATGAGTAGGACAATTTCGGGGACACGTTTGAAGGGCCTCCTGAACGAGCGGGGGCACTTTGAGGCACTCACAAAACTTAACAGAGCAATACGTAACTGAACGAAGTACAACCACATACAACGTATTGCTCGGGACCCCGTTGGCAGAGATTCGTCTAGCAGAGGTCAAGGACGACAGATCAGAGCTTTGGGGTTATTCTGTCGGACGCGAATATCGCCTGCATAACCACTCTCCGTGGAAGTTGGAACAGCTGCACAAAAACAATCCAAGGCAAAGAAGTTGCCGTGCTTTATTCGCATTCAAACGACCGTCCGACGAGTGTAGTTTCAAAACTTCAAATTGCGAGGATTGCCATCAAGTTTGCAAATATGCACAAATCCTACCGCGTGACTTACCAAGATGTGCACCACTCCAAAGTAGTTTGACATCGGACCAGTCATCCGCAATTCAACAATATCCAAAATTATCCAGATCACAAGACCCTACATACCTTCTCCTCCTTCTTTATCGCCGCCGCCGCATCCGCAGTCTTGACGCCCTCCTCGTCGGTGGTGGTGTTGGCAGTAGATGACAGGCCGTCGCTCTCCACGATCTCGCCATTCTCATCTTCCGTCGCTTCCTCGCTGTCGTTGACGTCGATTTGCCGGCGCTTGTTCAACTGATGTCGTTCCTCTGCGCTGCTTGCGCAGCTCCACGCTGCCCTCGGCCCGACGACGGCGCGCCTCCTAACAGGTATGGGAGGAACATACAGACGCACAACTTCACGCGGATTGCGCTTTTGTGCTCGCTCGCCTCGTGCTTCCCGATGTTCTTGACTGGTTCAGTCGGCTGCGGTCCAACGACGGCGTCGCTGCTTTTTCTCGTCCGACATTTTCCTGTTTCAGTGGCGACTGGCGACCTCACTAATCAAAACGATCCCAATATCTACGCAGGTTTACTCTTTGCTCTAACGAAATGTATTCGCAAGCGGTTCGTAGACGTGAAAGACTGAATGAATAGGTCAGGTCGACTTGGCAATAAGTAATCGGCGCTCGGCGCTCATTCGGCGCTCAGCGCTCAGTAATCGGCGCTCAGTTTTGGGATCGCCGAAAAAGCCGATTTTCGAGCAATCTGGAACGTGTTTGGGTTGGAACACAGTTCGGCGACGGCCTGCTGACGGTTACACGAAGAATTGCACGAAACGTCCGCCGTTTAACGATTTTCTCAATCCACTATTACGGTAGGCCAGTTTTCTAGCTTTGTATAGTTGAGCGCCGATTACTTTGCGCGTCAACCGAATAAAATTCATTTTTCGACGATTTTGACTTATTTTCAAATTAGATTGAAAAAATTTCTGCTTTGCAGGACTTGTGGCAGTTTGTGAGGTGAGGGTCAACGTGTTTCGCAGCTTCAGAATAGTCGTAACGGCTCAAAAATTGAGATTTTTCGGTGAGCGCCGATTGCTGAGCGCCGAATACTGAGCGCTGAGCGCCGATTACTTATTCGGACATTGCGCAGAGAACGCCATCCACAAATGCCAATGAATATGCAAAGCGTTTACAGTTGCAGGCGCACAGCCATCGAGAATAACTTTGCGGCAACATGCATCGCTGAACTAGGTACATCCTTCGGTTCAGAGCAAACCCCACAACTATAGGGAGCGTAATTTCAGCAACGCAGTGGCACCAATTCCATTTCTCACAATTAAAATCTAGACTAACGACCTACGCCTGTCTGAAGCGTCTGAAAAATTGTTGAATTTGGAGTTACTAATCATGATAATCAAGCAGTCTTTCTTTACTGAACTTTACGGTTTCAAAACACTCGTTCATATAGCGTTGCACATGCCCAGAGCTCCATGCCCCAGTGGGGGATGGGTCAGCACTCAGACGATACGCTAGCAAGGTAGGTAAGTACCTAGGCAATAAGCGTTCTATGACCCAATGACCCAATGACCCCATGACCCAATCTATGACCCAGATTCAAATCTTCGTATTACAGTAATCCCAAGTGTAAAGTACATAACGGCGGTTACGGCAAGTGGCAAATCGCACCAAAATGACACCGACTTGAATCATGACTTGTTTCGAAAGTGTCAAGCCATTTTGAGTCAAGATTTGAGATCATCAGGCAAAACTGACAAGCTTTAGAGTGTTTTAGTGTTGATGCCACAGATCGTTGAAGCTTTGCTTGAAGTTTGAAAAGTAGGAAGTTTGCTTGGCACAGTATTTTGAAGCTAGATATTTGGACAAGAAGCAAGTCCAGACATTTGGACAGTACCCGTTGCCCAAACTTTTTCAATTTTATACCCAATACAATGATTTGCGAGCTCTGAGAAGGTCGTTGTCCAAGCACTTCTCATGTCCGAATAAGGATCTAGGGGCTAGGGGCAGAACGATCTTTTTGACAAATGGTCAAAATTCTAAACCATGTAGGTGTCATTGGTCGTCCTAGGGGGAAAAGTTATACTAAGATTTGGTGAAAGGTGGTAACAAGAACAAGAATCGCGTTCTTGGAGACCCCCAAAGACTGCAAAAATTGACCAAAATTGCCAAATATGCTTAGTTTTGCTTAATTTTGAAGGCAATTGTGCCAAAATGACTCACAATTGCTAAAAATAGCACCACAGGCAAAACTATCACTAATTCTGCAACTTTTTACTGTTTAGGAAATTTCTGGATTATTATTATTAGGAAGTTATGATTTTTTAAATGTTGGAAAATTCAAAATTTTGAATTTTCTACCGTACTCCCGCGTCGGACCACCTAGAGAGCCGAGTCCGGTCTGGTTCTGAAGAGGACCCTAAGGCCTACAACATATCCAAAAATCACCAAATTCGATGCACTTTTGCGAAAGTTATGGCGTGAATATTTTTTTTTACTTAACAAAAATTCGAATTTTTGAATTTTCACAAAATTCTTCCACCGCCGAAATTTTTTCACCCCCCGAGCACGCTGCGCGTCGTCATAAGCTATCTTTTATACCAGGCAAGTCGTCTGGGGGACGCAGTATACTCCACAAATTTGAACTCCTACGCATGGTGACTCCTCTGCTGTTGTGGCCTCCTGACACCCCCAATCGCAATAATGCTGAATTCGTGATCTACATCCCAAAATACCCCAGATTCGCCATACAACACCCCTAGTTTCCTATGGACTCGGGGAACTGAAATTCTGCACTTGGGGTACGGTAGCATACAAATTCGTCGTAGGTACGTTCAAACATCATCTATACGCTGAACGGATGCCAAATTCGTAATCAGCGCCCGAGAAAACCCCGAAATCGAACATAATATTGGCAAAGTCGACCCGATGCCCAAAATTCAAATGGACGCGGCAGGGTTACTGTAGCTCTGAAAATTTTTCAAAAACACTTTTCTGGACCAGATTTCAACGTAGAATCGTTTAGTACCACATTTGGAACGATCCGGCAACGCATTCGGGCGTTACAGACGTCGAAACGCGAAAATCGCAATTTTCGACCCCAGAGTCAAAAAAGTTCCACCAAGATAACTTTTTGTGTTCCAACCGATTTTCTCCGTTCATGGCTCATTCGATAGAGGACATCTGGGAAGGAGCAACAAGAGTGGTCTCCCGCTCTAACTGCTACCTAGCTCGCACAGCAGCCCGTCAAAGTCAACCCGGAGCAAAAATTCGCGAATTTTTCAAATTTGGCGCCAAAATGGGTCCCGCAGCGATCCATTTTATTTCTTCCACCCTCGGCCCTATCGAGTACTACAACATATCAAAGATAGTATATACCATTATATGCAACTTTTTCGAGTTCTACCTTGTTTAACCCATTTTTCAGTACTTTGAAAATTTAAATTTTTGAATTTCCCGCCAACAGGGTCCCGGAGCGTGACCTCGTTTGGTGTCCACCCTGGCCACCCACTAGGCCTACCCAACGCACAAGACCGTTTGCAAATCGGCCGCTTCACGCGCGAACGCCGTTGACTCAAAGTTTCTGCGTTTCGCGTACAATCGCTATATACTCCACACTTTTTGTGGAGTATAAAAAAAATTTGGGCCCCTAGGTGCTTCGTAGCGAGCGCTAGCACGTGTTATGTTAACTGTAGGCTTTACCGCTCCCATAGCGCTCCTTCGCTTTCCAAGCGGCGGAGTGCCAAACACTGTGACAAGCAACTTCCTACTTTTCAAACTTCAAGCAAAGCTTCAAGGATCTGAGGCATCTACACTAGAACAGTCTAAAGCTTGTCAGTTTTGCCTGATGATCTCAAATCTTGACTCAAAATGGCTGGACACTTTCGAAACAAGTCATGATTCAACTCGGTGTCATTTTGGTGCGATTTGTCACTTGCCGTAACCGCCGTTATGTACTTTACACTTTGGGATTACTGTAATACGAAGATTTGAATCTGGGTCATAGATTGGGTCATGGGGTCATTGGGTCATTGGGTCATAGAACGCTTATTGCCGAGGTCGCTGAGTACGGATCCGATGTCCGTTTCTGTTGCTAATTTCGCATTTTCGAAATATTCGCAATTAAAATTCGAAAATGTCGGAAATCGACTTTACCGTCTGATGCGCTAGCCGCGAAATTTCTTCAGAAATAGAAGGAGTATGGACCGCGAATAATTTGCAACACAACAGAAATTTTTTGCAGATGCGGAATTTAATAGAAATACGCGATTATTTGTCAAAATTGCATACCTAAATTGACTAAAATACAAAGTCATTTAATGACGAATGTGAATGCAGAAATGGAAAGGTCGTATGCCGATAAGAATTTGTGACATAGTTTTGAAGTTTTTAAAAATTGCAATTTCGAGATATTTTCAATCAAAATATGAAAATGTCGAAAATCGACTTTTTCACCTGATGATATAGCGGCGAAATTTCTTCAGAAATGGAACGAGTATAGACTGCGGATAATTTGCAACGCAAGAGAAATTTTTTGCAAATGTGGAATTTAATAGAAATATGTGATTATTTTTCAAAATTCCATAAATCAACAAAATAGAACATCGTTTTTTGACGAATTTGAACGCAGAAATGGTAAGGCCGTATGCCAATAAGAATTTGTGACATAGTTTTACAGTTTTGATAAATTCCAATTTCGAGATATTTAGAATTAAAATTTAAGAAAATCTCAAAATCGAGATTTCGTCTGATGGCCAGAACAGCTGTTTATTGATGAATGTGCACTCGGAAACAGAAATGCGTACGCTGAAGACAGGAATTCGCTCGCACCAAATTTTTGGCAAGTTTTTTTGTTGGATGTGACGTTTTCACACAGGTAGGAAACATCAGATAAACGGCGTCGTATCATGCCGATAACATATAGCGAACGCGGCGATATCACTGAGCTTCAGATCAGCTGTACAGACAACCGTATCGTGGGGATAGGTGCACTTGGCATTAAGGTACACATTCTCAAGACACTTTCTCCAGATGCGGCTAACGATGTGTACAAAGTTCACTATACTGTTCACCAAAATTTGACAGACACAAAGTATAGGTTGAACTTTTTACACACACAGCTTGTTCGCGTTTTGAATGATGACACAATGCGTTATATTCCCTGATCTTGTCCCTTTATTCCCTCCCTTTGATGGGTCTTGTCTTGTTCCCTTTTGATCCCGCAACCCCCGCCCCAGCCCACCCAGAGCCTACTTACAGTACGCATGTGGGAGAGAGAAGCCTAGCAAAGATGCACATGTTTGTCTGTAACAAACTGTACTGCCAAAGGTCATGGTCTGTAGAGTGACCTCTGTAACTAAGCTTTGCTGACGCGCGTCGTGTTCAGTTTTGCCCGCTGTCTTCTACCTTTCAGTCGTCGAAGGTGCTGGACCCAACGGGCGTCAGTCTGGATGAGCTGGGGCTGGCCGTGGAGGAGTGCGAGGGTTTGGATAAACTAGAGAAGCTGCAGTATTCCGAGAGCGAGAGTGTCTACAGGAAGGCCCAGCAACTCATCGAGTTGTTCTTCAGCGACGAGGAGGAGGAGGGAAAGGTGGGGTAGGGAGGGTCCAACTATGCAGGGGCTCCTGCACGCTCGAACGATGTATAACTCTGCGAGAGTATGGCGTGTCGAACAGTCAACTGCATGGAACTGCAAGATTGACGAGTAGAGCGTCTAGCAAATTCAATTTTTTGTAAATTTTGTTTCCAGTTTATTCGGAGTTTCTATCAATTTCAGGAAGAGAACCAGGAGAACGCCGCGCCCTTTTTGGTCGACGACGGGAGCGACGCCGCCTTCGAATTTTGAAGATTATTAACGAGAAAAGCCACATTTTGGCACTTTGATATTCGAATCTACAAACATACACCGTTCCTCGGTTTCCTCCCGTTCCGGTCATTTCCTCTGACACGTTTTGCCCTACAATAGGTTGTAGCACCTGTGAATGACACAATTTTGTCGTTCGACCGCTCAATTCCAGTGACCGCAATTTCGTACACTTTGCGAAGGTTTTCCATACTCTTTCGGACCGCTCAGTTCACGCTCTTTTGCTGCGTTCTTCCCCTTTTCGTTTCACTTTGTGTTCCGTGGAAGAAATTCGGGTTCGCATAGTCACAGAACCATACACAGTGTACACTGTAGCGCCCAAAGAAGTTTGTTGACATTGTTGGCTCGAATTTTCGCCGCATTTGAGAGTGAAGTACATATGTACGCACAGCGAAGCATGGGCTCCTTGCCAATTTCAACGAAACGGGCACTTAGGAGAGGCGAATTTCAACGACCGACGCTTAATGAATGAATGAATGTTTGCAGCAAATGTGCGCTGTGTTGTCTTATCGGTCGTAAAGCTGAATGTTTATTAGCACTCCGACCCCAAAAGGGGCGGAGTGCTATAGTGGAGCTGACACCGACTAACTTCTTTGCCCCAAGATTTCTCGCGCGTGGTTCATCCGATTTGGACGGGGTTTTTTTTAATCGATAGCTCTCGAGGGATAGTAGGTGTGGAGAGACCTTCGTTTTTTTCGCGTAGTGGGAAAATTTCGAGAAAAATTCAAAAATTTGAAAATTTACTTACTGGAGAGGTGTTCACCCAGCTGGAATTTCTGGAATAGTTGGTCGATTTTGACGCCCTTTGGATATGTTATAGCCCTCGACGAGACGAAGAGCGGAAAAAAATCCCGAGCCAATCGGCCGACGCGTTCTCGGGTTACGGTAGCCGAAAGTGGTTTTTTGACAAAAATTTGCCTTTCAAAAATCCTAGTAAATCAGGGAGTTGTTGGATCGGGCCAGATATCTCAAATCGGCAAGATTAACATGTTCTCTTTCGTTTAAGACCAACATCGCCAAAATCCGCCGCGGAAATCGTGAGTTCTGCGGTGGCAACGGGTCTCCGTCGGGGGTCTAAAATGCCGATTTTCGACTTTCGGCCGTTTTAACGCTCGATTGCGACGAGCTAGGGCCAAATGGACTGCTCCACGTGATTCCCCGTTGAAAACTGATCTGGAATCAATTTTCAAAAATACTTTTTCGGCTACCGTACCCCGGCCGCGTCCAAAATTCGAATTTCCACCCCCGAGGACAAAATCAATGTTGGAGTCGACTCTGGTGCTTTCGAGGTCGATGATGCCGAATCTGGCGTTATTTTGGCGTTTCGGATCAATATTCGCGAGTTTTTGCCGATTTTCGACCTACTGAAGCCCTACGTTGACGAAACTGAATGTGAGGTGATTGTACGTTTGTAATGTCGATTCTAGGGTATTTCGCGACGAGGAACGCGAATTTGCTATTGCTTTCTCCATTTTGTGCCGATTTTGCCTTCAGACAGCCACTTTCCTAATGCCGACATTCAAATTTGAATGCAACTTTTACCGTACTCTCCTCAAACTATGTTGTAACTTAAATTTGCGCGCGCATTCAAACTTTACAATTGAAGGAAATGCAGTGCGAAAAGACGGCGTGGTAAAGTGAGCATTTGCGCGTAAATTGTCAATTCTTCCCATCCAAAATGGCAAGGCGAGTCTGCGATTGGCGGAGCCCCGAATCTTAGCTGCCGGCTACTGGTTGAATCAAAGCGAAATGGCGCATTTTGGACTCAATTCGGCATGGTCTACAGGATTTCGGTGGAGTTCTGCTGCGCGCCGGTCCTTGTAGGTGGAGGGAATATGCGTACTCTGAAACTCGCGCGCCGGGGGAATTTGCGGAGAATCTTTGGGCGAGAATCGGCCTTATTTCTCATAATAAGTGAGTGGCGGTCTGCTTTCTCCCGTTCTGGTCGGAGTGCTTCACTGCAGGCTCTCCTGCACGTTTCCCTTGTTCTTTCGTGACGTCAACGCCAGAATAAGAATACCTATTACGCATTCTATTCCAATCCTTATGTACTGTATGCCAACTCCGCTTACCGCTACAATGTGTAGGTACATGTGTCGTGTGCTGCCGATGGGAACCAGTGCTTGGACCCTGCCAGCGTTTGCTTCGATCTCATTATCGTCGAGGGCGGAACCGCAGCTCTTCAGTGGGAAACGCTTGAAGTCCAAGTAGTAGAACTCGAAAGCTGCCATTTTCCCACCACCTGAACTTCCGATTCAACAGCATGTCCCAAGTCGCGCCGCAGGACGCCAAACGCCAACACCTGAAAACTATCACTAGGTAGTAATCCAGTGGTGGCGATCCGATCGCGGACCCAACAAACCTTCGTCGACATCCACGACCTGAGAGAGGCTTTGGTCACAAATTCATCGAGACAGAGAAGATGCTTCTGGTTGATTGTGTTCTTGGTGTCGTGCGGCGCGGGGGCCTTCGCCTGCGCCAACATACTGGCAGAGTACATGTCCATGCGCACCGTCACCAGAATAGAGCTGGTGCAGACCAGGGGGGGGGCGCACTTGATCGCCTGCAGTTGACTTTGGAGAGGGCAAAAATGTGCCACCCCCGCCGATTTCGCGCCGATATGAATTTTTTTGTGGGACCTTTTGACATATATGTAAAAAAGGTCGAAATTTCATATTCCGGCGTTATTTTCACTCTAGCGGATTTTCACTCTAGTCACAATTTTGAGTTTTCGGCGAAAAACCGGAAAATCGAAAATTTCGCCGTTTTTGGAGCAATTTTCAAAGGCTTATATCTCGAGATTGGGACCAGCTACATAGAGCGATGCGGTTTCTTTTCGCGAATTGCCCGTTGCCCGTCCTACAACTTTGTTTAAGATCGCTTCCTCCTATCTTGTACCGTTCTTGCGCAATAAGCTGCTCTTCTGTCCGAAACCCGTTTTTCGAGCGATTTTTTTCGAAATAGTTTTTTCTTTCCGGCGCCGTATCTCACCAATGAGAAACGATTGGGGGTCGGTCGCGGCGGCGATTGGAAGCCCAAAGTGTCCTTTACTAAACGCCGCAAGAACCGGCCCTCCACCCTGTAGTACACACACCGACATCGAGATTTAAAAGCTGCCGCTAGTCGGCGACTAGGCGCCGGCGGCCATTTTACAAAAATGTCCATAAAAACGAACAAAAGCGAAATTCAAAAATCCGTCAGACAGAAAGTTGCCCATCTCATAGGTGATGCCTACTGCCAAGTGGCGTCTAGAAATTCAAAATTTTGGAGGTGGCACACGGAGCGAGTTTGAAAATTTCGCCATGCGCCGCCGCACGGGGAGAGAAGGCTAATTTGGATCACGATTCCTGGCTCCACATATGTCATACGGCTTCAACGCTAAGTCACACTATATGTAGAACCTAGGTAGGTTAATAATCGACCCTAGTACTAACGCCGCCCGGCGTTTGTATCCCGCAGCGTAAGCGCTCAAAGTTGACAATTCTCACTAGGCCGGCGAGCCAACGGCGCGTAGATCGCAGAATTTCAAATTCTTCCGATTTTGACGAAATTTTAACACATTATCGAACTCGACGAGGCGCATCCAACGCAAGTTACCGCTAGTCGCTACGATGCACCGTTTCCGAGTTATGGCGTGTCAAAGTTTGCGCGGCTTCACCATAGGGCTCATGTAGGACCAAAATTGGCTTTCCGTCCGTGTTTTCCGCCAGATCTAGCACTGGATTCATAATCTTTTGGCGTTCGTTAGGGAAGACTACTGTCTAAACAAACGTGCCGAAATATGTCGCAGTCAGCCTTGTGGCTTACAGAAAATACGGACGGAAAGCCAATTTTGGTCCTATGAGCCCTACGTATGTACATGTACTGTATGTATGGTGAGGCGGCACAAACTTTGACACGCCATAACTCGGAAACGGTGGATCGTAGCGACTAGCGGTAACTTGCGTTGGATGCGTCTCGTCGAGTTCTATATTGTGTCAAAATTTCGTCAAAATCGGAAGAGTTGGAATTTTTGCGATTTGCGCGACGCCGGCTCGCCAGCCCAGTGAGAATTGTCAACTTTGAGCGCTTGCGCTGCGAGGTACGAAGGCGGGGCGGCGCTAGTACTAGGGCCGATTATTAACCTACCTAGGCACTACAGGGCGGCTCAGCGTCGAAGCCGTGTGACATATGTGGCGGCAGGAATCGTGATCCAAAGTAGCCTTCTCTCCCTGTGAGGCGGCGTATGGCGAATTTTTCAAACTCGCTCCGTGTGCCACCTTCAAAATTTTGAATTTGTCGACGCCACTTGGCAGTAGGCATCACCCTTGGGTTGGGCAACTTTCTGTCTGACGGATTTTTGAATTTCGCTTTTGTTCGTTTTTATGGACATTTTTGTGAAACCGTCGTCGGCGCCTAGTCGCCGAATAGGGACAGCTTTTGAATCTCGATGTCGGTGTGTGTACAGGGTGGAGGGCCGGTTCTTGCGGCGTTTAGTAGAGGACACTTTGGGCTTTCAATCGCCGCCGCGACCGACCCCCAATCGTTTCTCGTTGGCGAGATACGGCGCCGGAAAGAAAAAACTATTTCGAAAAAAATCGCTCGAAAAACGGGTTTCGGACAGAAGAGCAGCTTATTGCGCAAGAACGGTACAAGATAGGAAGAAGTGATCTTAAACAAAGTTGTAGAGCTGACAACGGGCAATTCGCGAAAAGAAACCGCATCGCTCTAGCTGGTCCCAATCTCGAGATATAAGCCTTTGAAAATTGCTCCAAAAATGGCGAAATTTTCGATTTTCCGGTTTTTCGCCGAAAACTCAAAATTGTGACCCGCTAGAGTGAAAATAACGCCGGAATATGAAATTTCGACCTTTTTTACATATATGTCAAAAGGTCCCACAAAAAAATTCATATCGGCGCGAAATCGGCGGGGGTGGCACATTTTTGCCCTCTCTGTCCGTCTGTTTGTTTGTTTGTGTGTTTGTCTGTCAGTGGCATAACTCTAGACACAGTTGTCGGTTCGCGATCATCTATAGCTCAAACTGACCGCCATACACTGTAGTTTTGCACCTCCTATTTTAGAAGTTTGACCGACAACTAAATTCCACATCATTTCGAAAATATCGACTGCACCAGTACATTCTGAGCACAGAAGGCACCACACGCTGTGACTGACGTTTGATTTTGTGCCAAAAGCGCTTTACAGTGTCACCACTCATGACAGAGTTATCGTTGTGAGACTCCAAAGTGTATTCGCAGGCACTGCCTGCACTGGCAGGGGCACAGCATCAAACTGCTTTGGATCTGTGTCAAATGTCTTTAGATCTATCTGAAATCTCCTACAGGCTAAGCCCAAATGTCTATGGGCAAAACCCAAGTATCTATTGTGTATTTACAGGCACGGGTGCTGGTGCGAGCATAAATGCAGGCACTGGCAGGGGCACAGGCTCAAATGGCTTGAGATCTATCTGAAATGTCCTATGGGCTAAAGCCAATTGTCTACGGGCTAAACCCAAGCATCCATTGTGTATTTACAGGCACAGGAGATGGCAAGATCTTAATCATAGGCACTGACAATGGCACAGGGTCTAACAACTTGAGATGTAACTGTACTGTCCTGCAGTGCACTGAATTCGATGATTGAGTTATCTCCTTCATGCTCTGCAGACCCATGGGCTATTGACCATAGAGATTCTCCTACGGGCTAAAGGCTCTCGTCCTTATTACTAAGGCGCCTAGACTCTGTCCATGTGTTTGTTTGTTTGTTTGTTTGTTTGTTTGTCTGTCAGCGCTCTAGCGCTCGCTACAGTTGACGGATCGCGATGATCTATGGCTTAAACTGACCGTCAGAACACGTAGTTTTGCATCTTTGCATTTAGAACTTTGACCAAAGTCTAAATTCCATAAAAATTCAACAATTTCGACTGTGAGGTGCACAATTCTGCTAAATCATGCTGATTCAAATGGCGGCCACAGCAGCAATGACGCGCAAACTGTACGCCAACACGCGAAACATCGACTTCAAATCGTAGTGCGGGACATTTACAGTGTCACCACTCACTAAAGAGTTGTCGTTGTGAGACTCCCAAGTGTATTCGCAGGCACTCCATGCTCTGGCAGGGGCACAACATCAAACTATTCTGGATCTATTTCAAATGTCATTAGATCTATCTGAAATCTCCTACGGGCTAAACTCAAATGTCTACGGGCTAAACCCAAGTATCTATTGTGTGTTTACAGGCACAGGAGCTGGTGCGAGCGTAAATGTTGCCACTGGCAAGGGCTCAGTGTCAAATGTCTTGAGATCTGTCTGAAATGCCCTATTGGCTAAACACAAATGTCTATGGGCTAAACACAAGAGTCTACTGTGTATTTGCAGGCACACGAGCTGGCGCAATCCTAAACGTAGGCACTGACAGGGGCACAGGTTCGAATGGCTTGAGATCTATCTGAAATGTCCTATGGGCTAAAGCCAATTGTCTACGGGCTAAACCCAAGCATCTATTGTGTATTTACAGGCACAGGAGATGGAGACATCTTAATCATAGGCACTGACAATGGCACAGGGTCTAACGACTTGAGATCTAACTGTACTGTCCTGCAGTGCTCTGAATTCGATGATTGAGTTACAATCTCCTTCATGCTCTGCAGATTACCCATATGCTATTGACCATAGAGATTCTCCTACGGGCTAAAGGCTCTAGTCCTAGACACAGTTGTCGGTTCGCGATGATCTATACATTAAACTGACCGTCAGAACACGTAGTTGTGCATCTTTACTTTTAGAACTTTGGCCGATGACTACATTCCACAATATTTCGCAAATATCAACTGCACCAGTACATTCTGAGCACAGAAGGAACCACACGCTGTGATTGACGTTTGATTTCGCGCCAACAGCACTATACAGTGTCACCACTCATGACAGAGTTATTGTTGTGAGACCCCAAAGTGTATTCGCAGGCACTGCATGCACTGGCAGGGGCACAGCGTCAAACCACTTTGGATCTATGTCAACTGTCTTTAGATCTATCTGAAATCTCCTACGGGCTAAACCCAAAAGTCTATGGGCTAAACACAAGTATCTATTGTGTGTTTACAGGCACGCGAGCTGGTGCGAGCACAAATGTAGGTACTGGCAGGGGCACAGTGTCAAATGTCTTGAGATCTGTCTGAAATGCCCTATTGGCTAAACACAAATGTCTACGGGCTAAACACAAGAGTCTACTGTGTAATTACAGGCACACGAGCTGGCACGATCCTAAACATAGGCACTGGCAGGGGCACAGGCTCGAATGGCTTGAGATCTATCTGAAATGTCCTATGGGCTAAACCCAATTGTCTACGGGCTAAACCCAAGCATCTATTGTGTATTTACAGGCACAGGAGATGGCGAGATCTTGCATTGGCAGTGGCACAGGGTCTAACGACTTGAGATCTAACTGTACTGTCCTGCAGTGCACTGAATTCGATGATTGAGTTACAATCTCCTTCATGCTCTGCAGATTACCCATATCGAGTTGAGCGCGTCAGCGCTCAACCCAATTTGTTCGGCAGGGGGCCAGTGCGCCCCCGGGGACTAGGGGTTAGTACTACGTCATATAGGTAGACTTAACCAATCGGGCTGAAATTTTCACCATAGTTGTTCATAGTAACAAGAAGTATTGTGCTAAAATTTCAGCCGGATCAGTTGAGTGGTTCCCGAGATATTAAATGAAAACTGTCGAAAAATTAACCGATCTTGTACTGATCGCAAGGTTTTCGGCCTCGTTCTCGCGAACGGTACTAGCTAGGAGAGTGGTTGATGGCTCGTTAGAATTGTCTAGTAATGGCATTTTTTATACTCCACAAAAAAGTGTGGAGTATATAGCGATTGTGCGCGAAACGCAGAAAATTACAACGGATGTAGCTCGCGCGTGAAGCGGCCGATTTGCAAACGGTCTTTTGCGTTCGGTAGGCCTAGTAAGTGGGCAGGGTGGACACCAAACGGGGTCACGCTGCGGGACCCCGTTGACGGGAAATTTAAAAATTTAAATTTTCAAAGTACTGAAAAATGCATTAGGCAAGGTAGAACTCGAAAAAGTTGCATATAATGGTATATACCATCTTTTGATATGTTGTAGTACTCGATAGGGCCGAGGGTGGAAGAAATGAATTGGATCGCTGCGGGACCCATTTTGGCGCCAAATTTGAAAAATTCGCGAATTTCAGCCCCGGGTCGACTTTGACGCCTGCTGTGCGAGCTAGGTATAGGTAGCAGCTAGAGCGGCGAGACCACTCTTGGTGCTCCTTCCCAGATGTCCTCTATCGAATGAGCCATGAACGGAGAAAATCGGCCAAAACACAAAAAACTTTCTTACACTGCGACTTTTTCGACTCCGGGGTCGAAAATTGCAATTTTCGCATTTCGGCGTCTATAGCGCTCGAATGCGTTGCCGAATCATTACAAAAGTGGTTTCAAACGATTCTGCGCTAAAATCTGGCCCAGAAAAGTATTTTTGAAAAATTTGCAGAGCTACAGTATCCCTGCTGCGTCGGTTTGAATTTTGGGTGTCGAGTCGACTTCGCCAATATTATGCTCGATTTCGGGGTTTTCGGGGGCGCTGATTACGAATTTGGCATCCGTTCAGTGTCTAGATGATGTTTGAACGTACCTACGACGAATTATGCTACTGTACCCTAAGTGTAGAATTTCAGTTCCTGGAGTCCATAGCCCCTTAACCGCCTCCCCCTGACCCCCCAGGTCCCCCCCAGGTCCCCCTCGGTCTGGAATGGCGGATGCAATCCTCGATTTTTTCAACATTTCGGATGCAATCCTTCTCGACTGTGAAGTCATCCTTGAGTTTTCCTTGACAAGCATATTTTCAGGCTATGCTATATTCGAAATGGGATTGCATCCGACCTATTGAAGATTTGGGATGATCGCATCCTTGACGTGGGTCATCCTTGGGTCATCCTTGCATCTCAGGGGTCACATCCTTGACTCGTCTTTTAGTGATTTTTTATTTTGTTTAGGTCGTCCTTGACTTGTCTTTTGGTGAGGTGTCATTTTGTGGAGTACTGCATCGGTGGACATGTTGTCCAGATGAGAATGTGACGGCCAGAACCAGATTGACAGCAACACTACCACTGACATGACGGATGAAGTCCTCAGTAATAATACATGCATAAGAGTTGAGATGATTGTATCTTTTATTGACATGACCATGCTGTGTGCAGGACCATCGAGGATGAAATCTGAAGTATTGATAAATAACAGTGAATCTTCAGTATGCATGGGTTGTTCAAAGGTTATCTGTCTGCCCCTGTGCTTACTGTTCAGGATTGCATCTGTGTGTGGATGCCAACTCAGCTCCCCCATATAAAGATGTGATCTGTGTGCAAAATATTGTGACCCAGTGCTAAAATATTGCAAATCTGTCATGTCAACATAGGTAAAGATGCAATCGTCCATGGAGGAGATGGTGTTGATGGAGAAAATGCATTCTGCTTGAGACCAACTCTTGCCGGATTGCAGCTTTACTGTGTGTAAATTGCAACTCTCCTGTGTAAAGATGCAATCTATGCACAAAACATTAGGACCTAGTGCTAAAAATATTGCAAACCTTTGTCATGTCAACATAAGATGCAGTCATCTGAGGTGGAGATAGTATCCCCTTAACCTCCTCCCCCCCCCCCCCAACCAGGTCCCCGGGAATGGCAGCTGCTATCTGGGATCCTTGATCAGCACATTTTTTAGGCTACACTGTATTCACAATGGGATTGCATCCATACGTGTAAGCGCCAACCGGCCAGGGGGGGGGGGGGGTCGGGGGGGGGGTAAGGACCCCTCAGGGGGGGGGGGGGGTCTGAAGCCCCTGGAGGGGGGGTCAAATGACCTAAAAATTTTGCCAAAAAGAGTACCAAAAAACAAGAAAATTTTGCAAAAATAGGCAAAAAAGTGCCAAAAATCGCTTAATTTTGGTCAAAAACGTCCAAAATATAGCGCCGCAGGCGAAAATTTTGCTATTTTTAAGCGCCGCAGGCGAAATTTTTGCCATTTTTAAGCGCCGCAGGCGAAAATTTTTGAAACTCTAGGGGG
>JASAMZ010005951.1:0-21187 GCA_030248115.1 Linhomoeus sp. GSCO2_2 | reverse complement strand
GATGTGCAACAACCTATGGTGTTGCTTCAGAAATTGCGCTCCTTGACGTCACGACTGAACACATCCCGACTTCAACCGCCATGTCTCACACCTATTCGATTGAAGCCACAGTATGACTTCAAACACTATGTACGTCTCGTCTGCAACGCGGCGGTTGATCCCGTTCGGCTGTTCATCGCCAACCTGTACGTTCGCACGAACGCCACGTTTGGCTTGATACTCGCAATAAAATTACCTACAAGCGTAGTCGCCGTTCAGAACCGGACGACAGAGCGCTGGCCCACAACCACAGTCATGGCCTCCGTCATTGCTGCTGACGTCCGAAAGGGAACGCTGCATGTCAGCAACGCAGGTTACAGTACTTCTTTTAATTCCACGGTCAGTGAAATTAACATACATCCACACGTAACACACGTTTAGGCTCAGACGGTAGAGCGCTGGCCCACAATTACAGCCAGGGCCTCCGTCATTGCTGCTGCCGTCTGAAAACTCCATACAGTCAAGAGCGCAGGTACATTTCCTTCTCTGTTGCGCTGTAGTTTCAAAGGATTTTTTCGCTCGGCCTCAGCCGAGCGAACCATATCAAGAGCTCGGCGTGCGTACGTACGTGCGTGCGTGCGTACGTACGTACGTGGGTCACGCTCGCTTCGGGCTTAATAACTCGCTCGTCTGACGTCGTAGGGTGGAGTTTGAGACATCGTCGAGTAGCCTGCGGACTCCTCTAGCCACCTGAGTGGTCGAAACCAAAATAAGTTTTCAAACTCGCGCGCTACAGTATCCCAAAGTGGGGTCCATTTTAAGACAAAAGTTGACCGAAGCTAGTCAAATCGCATATCAAAGTGAAGCGCTCGAGCTCCTGAGCACGAATCCGACAACAAAAAGTTTCAAAAGTTTAAACAGAGAGCTACAGTAACCAAAACGCGTCGAAAACTGGAAACGACACGCTTGCTTCGGGCTTAATAACTCGCTTGTCTGACGTCGCTGGGTTGAGTTCGACACATCGACGGGTAGCCCTCGGACTACTCTCGCCATCTGAGTGTTCACAACTGAAATAAGTTTTCAAACGCGCGCGCTACAGTATCCCAAAGTGAGGTCCCTTTTAAGCCAAAGTTGACCGAAGCTAGTCAAATCGCATATCAAAGTGAAGCGCTCGAGCTCCTGAGCACGAATCCGACAACAAAAAGTTTTAAAAGTTTAAACAGAGAGCTACAGTAACCAAAATGCGTCAAAAACTGGATCAGCCGAGCGAACCATATCAAGAGCTCGGGCGTGCGTACGTACGTGCGTGCGTGCGTACGTACGTACGTACGTACGTACGTGGGTCACGCTCGCTTCGGGCTCTAAGCGGGTGGGGGTGTGGTGTGCGGTTTGCTGGTGGTGTTTTTCGCGCTGTTGTGGGGTTTTTGTTGCTGTTTTTCGCTCGCTTTTTTTTTTTTTACTCAACTCTGGCATGGTAGTCAGTGTCACGGTCCCAAGCACTTTTTGACCTTTTGACATAGTTAACCAAAGCCTTAAATCTTCTCATCGCATACTGGGCAACTGTAACAGGGTCCTTCTTCACTGCTTCTCGGAGAGTCGTGAAGTCCTCTTTTAGTTCATTTCTCATCAACGCTTCAAGCTCTGGCCAATTGTGATCGTCAATTGACAATATCATGAAAATGTCTGGAGGTCCTATTGTTCTGAGTTTAGCCAAGAGGTCGAACAACTGGTCCTTCCAGTAAGCCGCGGTTCCTCTAATGTTTTTCATGAATACCAAAGAGTGGCCTAGTATGTCCGAGTTTTCACCCATAGACAAAACGTCCTCTGCAGTGACATACGCAGATTTGTTCGACTCGTCTTGTGGTTTTGCACACGTTTTCTTGACATTCATGTATACATCGCATAGCTGCTTTAGTCTTTTCGTCTCATATCGATTGACAGCTGTCACAAGGTACGGAATGTCACATCTGAAGCGACGGTCTTTGTGGAGCAGTCGACTCTGCAGGTAGTCTAATAAGGTTAGTCTTATGTCTCTCTTTTCAGACCAGTCGTTGCGTCCCAGCGGAAACAGCCACGGGTATGCAAGTGATTCTGCATGATCAGTGTCTTCAAAGCTGACTGGATTGCCAGTGCTTCTGGGAAACGCCACTTTTTGTGATTGTGAGCCAAGTAGATCTTTCACGGATAAGTTTGGAAATGTGTAGTCAATTGGAATCATCCCAGACTCAATTAAAACGTCAAGGTCTATTTGCTCATCAGTAGGATCACCACCTTGTAGGGCCGTATGGTCAATATGAATGTCTTTGTACAGCGGATTGTTCGCCTGTAACCACAACAGCGCAGCGTGCACTAAACGAACCCTGACAGCTCCAGTGTAGTTTGCCGACGTACAAAGAACTGCCGCGTTCTCAAAGTTTCTAGGCAAGATTCTTATAATTTCGGTCGGCTCACTTGGAAAATGCACACTCATTCCAGACTGGCCATATTGTCCTCCTTTCGGCAAAACAAGCAATGTCATGTAAGTCTGTATTTTACACACAAATCGTCGTTCGAGAAAGTTCAATGTCTTGATAACATCTGGGACAGGGTCAAGTGAGAGGCCATTGTACCATGAGCGTGGCGGAATTCTGTCTAGTTTGAGATTCTGCTGGCACACATTGCACACTTTGTCTGGTTTCTTCAGTCCAATTGTCACGCATGCTGGAGAAAGCGTCTTTACATCCTTTGACTGATCAGGAAATAGCATCTTGGAACAGCTCATACAAGGAGTTCTGGATACACAGTTACAACAGTTCTCGTAGTCCATCTCAATTGCCGACAAAGGTCTATTTGTTCTGGCACTGTGCCTTTGTGTGCGGTCCAATTGTCTGTCTGTTGCTATTTCTTCTTCAGTTCTAGCGCTTCTGGCGAGTTGCCTTTGTGTGCGGTCCATTTGTCTGTCTGTTGCTATTTCTTCTTCAGTCCTAGTGTCTCTGGCACGTTGCATTTGCATTCGGTTCAACTGTCTGTCTGCCTCTATCTCATCTTCGGCCCTAGTGTCTCTGGCGAGTTGCCTTTGTTTGCGGTCCAATTGTCTGTCTGTTGCTATTTCTTCTTCAGTTCTAGCGCTTCTGGCGAGTTGCCTTTGTGTGCGGTCCAATTGTCTGTCTGTTGCTATTTCTTCTTCAGTTCTAGCGCTTCTGGCGAGTTGCCTTTGTGTGCGGTCCAATTGTCTGTCTGTTGCTATTTCTTCTTCAGTTCTAGCGCTTCTGGCGAGTTGCCTTTGTGTGCGGTCCAATTGTCTGTCTGTTGCTATTTCTTCTTCAGTTCTAGCGCTTCTGGCGAGTTGTCTTTGTGTGCGGTCCAATTGTCTGTCTGTTGCTATTTCTTCTTCAGTCCTAGTGTCTCTGGCACGTCTCTTGCGCGCTCGGTCTGATGCTTTAGTCACCTCCTTGTCGACTAACGATACTGTTTTCCGCTGTGTTGCCAACGATTGTTGCTTCTGTTTGTCTCTTTGTCTTTGCCTTTGCGCTTTCGACAATCGGCGAGTGTTCTGTTTAGGTAAGTCTTGGCTACTGGGAATAATTTGCACCCTTTCACTTTGCACGTGCTCTACTCTCCCCCGCTTAATTTTGCCAGCTGTCTGACCATCTTGCCTCGAAGGCAGATTGCGCGGCTCAATGGCAGTCAATGGTCTGTTGGTTTGGCGTCGCTTTCTATTGTGCGTCACTACAGTAAAAGCTTCTTCAACTGGAACGTGACAGGGCAGCAGGTCTTGGTCTACAGTCCCGATCTGCGCTTGGGAGTGAGCCAGTGGTCCAGTCGATTCAATTCGACGCAACGCCATCAGAGTGACACCTTTCATCGGACTACTGTGGCCAGTGTCTGATGCCGAGAGCAACTCACAGCACTTCTGGAGCGACACAGTACAAGGGGAAGTGATGCGCAAGTCATTCAGAATGAAGCACTGTCCAGGCACAAATTCAGTCACAGCGATAAAGTGAGCACTGGCATGGCGAATCAGGCCAATGGGACGGTACGACACTTCGCCAACTTTCAACACTTCTGGGACAGTCAATCGCGAGGTGTGTTCAGCGTCTTCGAAGTTCATGTCCAGGAAGACAAACTGCTTTGGATCCATAGTCTCGATTGTTCGCTTCACTCCGTTGTTGAAACAGTCCACGTGGTCACAGAACTCCAGTTCGAACAGCTGCAGGCCGTCGTTCAGTTTGTCTTGCAACGTCTCAGTCGAAGTCACTTCAATGGGTGCGTTCACGACAATCTTGGCCTCGTGCTTGGTGCAGATGTGGCCATTCTCGCATTTGGTCTTCACTTCCACTCCAATCTTGGCCCTCTCAGCGTCAGTGGTAGTCAGTCCATCTGGCAGGCTGTTGATAGCCGCGAAGGCAGTGCCTTTGGGCTCAAAGTCCTTGGGGAAGAGGGTCAGGGCAGTGTCCCAGACGGGTTCAGCCATGTAGGAGATATTCATTCTAGCCTTCAGAGTGTAATTGGCCAGCTGGTCCGCAGTGGGCTTCTTCTGCTCCTTGAAATTCTCCACTCTCTGAGTGCAGAGTCGGCGTCCAGCGAAGTTGGTCTGCAGCTTCTCCATGAGGGGGCCAACGGGTCGAGTGTGCTGCAATTCAGGGATCACGGTCATGGTCATCATGTCCACGAAGGAGTCGATCGCGCACGAGTGCTTGGGACCACTGAATCCACTGAGGAAACTGTCAACCGACTTCTCGATCGTCTCACACTTCTCATACGAATTCGAGTTGATGCTCCAGAGAGGGGTCACCATCGCCCTGGGATTCAGCGGTCTCACACCTCGTCCGTCAGTCTCCTTCATCACTTGCACGTTTTCGAAAGGACTGCCCACAACACTGAAGGACATACCAAGGTCGCAGGACGTCGTCATGGTCTCAGCCTGTGACGTCAGGGGTCCTTGCTGTTGTCTCAGTTGTCCAGGTGGCAGGTCTCTCAGTCGAAGCAATTTGTCAAGAGTCTCAGAATTGTCAACGGTCTCAGGAATGGTCAAAGGTCTCAGGAAGGGTCTCAGGTCTGATCCGATTAGGTACAGTACCGTAATACTGTACCAGCCAAAGCAACGTACAAGATAGCGACGATAGCACGAAGAGCGATAGCTGAAGAGAATGAATTAGTTCAATTAACACAGCGTTTCGTCGCCGAATTCTCAGGTATGCTCCTATCACCTTTGAGACATCTGCTCCCCATACGAGAACAAGATACAGTACGCCTTGCCAATTTCAAGTGCCCAAGTTTGAACTAGGTAAGGTCGCGCGCCACACCAGTGCCGAGCCCAATTTGCCAAAGACGCGCTTCAAATGTCATTACAGTGTATGCCTCAGAATTGCATGGCATATGACAACGTTTAGAAATGGTTGCTTGGCCACAGTTGTCTATAGAAATTTGGAAGAGACAAAACGAGAAAGTGCCAAAAACCTTACGCAGCTTGTATGAATTACCAAATTAAAAATGTAAAAAACAAAATGTACGCCTCTGCATTACATGATACTGTAGCACAACTTTGGAAATGATTAAATTTGGTAGAACTATATTCTCAGAAATTTGACAGAGACGGAACAAATCCTTTCAAAAATCTGATGCATTTGTAGGTATTACTATAGAAAGAGAATTGCATTCGGCTAGCTAACATCGTCTGGCATACGAATGACATTATTTGGCGTGTCAACGGCAATCGAAACTCAACACAAGGGTAACAACGCCTATAGTACGAATACTGTATATAATACATATTAGTAGAACAATTAGGTATGTAGACTTGTTTACGTTACAGCAACTTTCAGAAAATAACAAAGGAGATGAGCTTTCACAAGTTGGAGCAAACGCCTCTCCAGCGAATCATCAGAGACTTATGGATAACACCAAGTGGATGTGCTAGCTTCTTGCAGTGCAACTGGGGACGTTCACAGAAACGCCTGAAAAGCTACCTAACTGCATCGCATAAGCTTCAGAGCGGGAGGGAGGCACTGTAACAAGTCAGGGCATCCACTCACACTGAACACGATCACCTCACTCGCAGTAACACGACAACCCAAGGTTTGACGTTTATTCTACAAAAGGAACGAACAAACAAACAAACGCGATCGATTGGACCTAACGGCGCTCTTCACGTCCTCTCTTCAGTTGTCCCAGCAGCTTCAGGAGTGAAAGCATGAAGTGAGGTCTCCCAGAGGTGCCGCAGTTCAGCCAGTAGAGTCAGTCAATAGAGGCGAAGCAATGGAGGAAGAGAAGGCCAGTCGCAGCGTCCACTCCACGTGGCCCTTCCAGTCAGCAGGAGAGGAGGCCCTTGGTGAAGTTGGCGTCCTAGTCCACTCCACTGCCATGTTTCTGTCTGCCAGTGGTTGTCACATTCACGCCCCATTGGGACCGAGTTATTGGGCACGCGCCTCTGCAAGAGTAGTGCACGCGTTTGGCCAAATCGTGCCACGGAGATAATGAAGCTTCACTTTGTGCAGCTACTCACCTGTGTCACAGTCTTGGACTGAACGAGTCATTTCGGGTCGGATTCGCCACGCTTCACTCCAGGGTGTAGAACTGTAGAGGCAGGGAAATCGCGCAGCGCCCAACCGACACGACGACGACATGGTGGCAGAAGCGACCACACTCAGGTGATGAAGCTGGACACACTAAACAAAATTACTTCAGCTATTGCAGGCAAACCAAAATTTAAACAAGCAAGACAAATGAAGTAGCCAGAGGGCCTAGGGCGGCAATGCCCAGTAGTACAAAACGTTTTGCCTGCGGGGCCCGCAGTGCGGGCGCTGTGAAAATATTAAAATGTGGTACCTACTACAAATTGCGAAACTTTCTGCATGCGGCGCAATTAGCAGAATCATTGCTGCGACGCTCAGAACAGTCAACATTTTCAATGCGGCGCAACGAGTATTCGAGATTTTGTCTTCAAGCCTAAAATAGCCAATTTTTCGCTTGCGGCGCCAATTTTGCATAAATTACCACTAAACCGGGAACAATTTGCCTTTTGCCTCGCCAACCTGCCATGTCTGACTAGTCTACACCACTAAGCATCACATCACGACGACTCTACCTTAGAATATCGCAGCCAAATGTCCGACAAATATGCGCTCCGCCTCGTCTGGCTGACCCTTTCACGATTTCCGCTCATTGCGAACTTCAGTCCGGCGGAGAAAATTCGGGAGCTTTCGGCATTCTCATTTCTTCCTCGATCGATTGCTTTGCGTTTATTTCCGCAAGTACACAATGTATAGAACTTAGTGCCAGCATAGCAATACACACTGTGTAAGGAATACCGTAACTTAGTGCTAACTTAGTAAGAGCTAGCTGTAGTTAGTGTTACCGTACTATCAAGCCTGATCCGCTTAAGACGCGCCAGTTTTAAACTGCACAGACCAGATGTGTGTACATTTGACAATGTCCAGATACACGGCGTCGTATCATGCCGATATCATATAGCGAACGCGGCGATATCACTGAGCTTTAGATCAGCTGTACAGACAACCGTATCGTGGGAAAAGCTGCACTTGGTTTGTGGCACACGTTCTCAAAACACTTTCTCCAGATGCGGCTAACGATGTGTACAAAGTTCACTATACTGTTCACCAAAATTTGACAGACGCAAAGTATAGGTTGAACTTTTTACACACACAGCTTGTTTAGCCTCCGATTCAACAACATCAACAACTGCAATTACACAGTCGGGCAAAAGTTGCACGACTTCGGGCATTCTTGCATCATTTTCACAGGTCTCTCCTCGCAGAATCCTTGGCTGACGTAGGAGCCACACTTTGAGAACATGTCTTCGCAGTCTGAAATTTGACACAGCGATGAAATTTAAAAATTGTTAAATCACAACCATTTATGCAAATTTGCAGCTGACCTGGTGAGCAATACATTTTCTTCAGAAGCTCTGTGTCTTTCTGGCTGAGCGCCTTTCTTTGGCCCAATATATTTGAGAAGCGTTCAACCGGCTTACGCCTGGCTAGCATTGTCGGCTTGTCGTTCTTTGTCGCCGCCTAAAATTAAAGGCCGCACCGTAAACACTCCGATAAGCCCCCCCTCTCCTTCCTCATCTTCTGTGCCATAGTCATAAGGCGGAGGTAAAGAGGGGGGGGGGCTTTTTGGAGTATTTACAGTATTTAAAATTTCAGGTAATTGGATCAAATTTAATTTTTGGTTCAATTCATAAACTCGCCGTCATGTGGTAGTGTGTGATGCTGAAGTAGTCATACGGGGTTCCATAGGTGGACAACTCCAAGTGATTGGGCACTATGTCTATTTGGTCGGTCATCTGTTGGTGGAGGTTTTCCCTGTGGACGTTGATGTAGAGGTCGCGATCCGCCCTCTGGTGCTCGTGATAGACGCCCAGAACGTGCATGATTTCATGAAGTACGCTGCCTTTGAGGTCCTGGGAAGAAAATAGTTCGTTTGAGACTGATTACTGTCGACGCCTATACTGGTTTTACGTGGTTTTGTTTGGTTGTGCAATCGAGTTTCCGCATTTGGCAGAGGTTCGTCGTATGTTGTTTGCACTGTCAATTTGATCCAGTCGCCTTGCCAGGGCGATTGAACTTACGCAGTCCTCGCTCTGCGTGTTGACGTGCATGGTAGTTCGTGAGCCACTCCGACCAATCTGACCCACTCCACAACCCCTGAAATTGCATTTCAGCCTATTCAAACGACGTAATTGCGTATAATTGATCTACATTACGCTCAGCATTTAATAAAAGGCGTCCTTACAGCTGATGTGAACGCATGTGTTACCAAATCCTTTCCTGTAACAGAGCTGAGCGAGAATTGAGAACAATGCAGTGAAACAGCCTTACGCTCCGTCCTCAGCCATGGGCATAATCACAACTCGAGGACCGCTAGAGGGCGCGTCCGGAGTGACAGGGTTGAAGCGAATACAGGTCTTCGCCTGGACTTCGCTTAGGGCGGCCAACACTTCGTCGACGTCAGGGTCGGCTATAAGAGCAGTATTGTTTTGTTCTTGTTAGGGTTTGATCAATTGAGTTTCAGGAGACTGATACTGGTTACGTGGCTAGGACTGCTTAGTCGCGGCCACTAGAAATTAGATGAATACCTATAAACGTAACTTCAGCCAGTAAGATTTGCCGCACCCAGTTATGTAGATATATTTGCTCAGAATATGGAGTTTTTGGCATGGATCCCAGTTTCAGTAGCGGATCCGGGGGGGGGGGGGGCGGTTGTGCGTCCGCCCCCCATTCGGCCAAACCGCCCCCCCCCCATACCCCCTCCTACCAAGAAAAAATTTTGCGCGATAGCATGTTCAGAGAACAAAATTTTCGCCTGCGGGGCTATTTTATAGCAATTTTGTAACCTAAAAAGGCCAAAATCGGCAAAACTTTTGCCTGCGGCGCTATTTCAAGGCAATTTTGCAACAGAAAAGCCAAAATCGGCACAAATTTTTGCCTGCGACGCTATTTTAAGGCAATTTTGTAGCAGAAAACGCCGAAATCGGAACAATTTTTCGCCTGCGGCGCTAATTTGTTGATGTACTTTGTACCCCTGTGGCCTCAAAAATTCCGCCCCCCCCCAATTCCAAAATCCTGGATCCGCCACTGCCCAGTTTAACCCAGTATTGTGGGCGCAAAGCCGGGTTAATTAACCCCATTTCATTTACCAGCACTGTTTGCACAACCATTGTTGCCTACCAAATTCGTTGGCGATCTCCACTTCGATGGGATTCTTGACGTTCCACTTCTTGACTGGGCTGCTTTGAAGGAAGACGCTGTTCCTTTTCCTCCGTCTTCGCTTTCTGCTCCCATAGGTTTCCCTGTAGGTCTCGCGTTGATCGGTGATCAATTTGTCCAATTGTGGCTCGGTCAGTATGATGTCTCCGCTGAACAGCCCGTTGTCCTTGGGGACTATCTGGGCCGGAAATATGAAGAAGATAGCTTTTGATCGCCTGTGCGAAATCAATCAGCAATGAGCGATTTCTTTCGATTCATTTGCAAGATCGATCAACCATGCATAAGTTTATTTGCCATCGCGATTATTGGTTGGTATGAGATCAGAAGCTTTATGCAGAGTTTGAGTCAATCACATATTGATTGCAAATGCCGATCTGGTGACTTGAAATCAGCACGACGTTCTGCACTTTGTAGTCTGATGGCCCACCATGCAAATTAACGTTTTTGCGTATGGACTGTTTTAATTTTTTCGCCGCGCCTCAGCGCGGCGAGGTGTATATATACGGCTGACAATGTGTGTGTGTGTGTGTGTGTGTCTGTCTGTGTTTCCGTCGCACCGACGTAAAACATATGACATATGTGGTCAAGTAGAGTCGAGGTCACTGAGTACGGATCCGATGTCCGTTTCTGTTGCTAATTTCGCGTTTTCGAGATATTCACAATTAAAATTCAAATATGTCAATAATCGACTATTTCGTCTGAAGGGCTAGCGGCAAAATTTCTTCAGAAATGGAAAGGCCTTAGTTCGCGGATAATTTGTAACACAAAAGAGAATTTTTGTAAATGTGGAATTTGATAAAAATACGCAATTATTTGTCAAAATTTCCTAAATTGACAAAAATGGATCGTCGTTAATTGACTAATGTGAATGCAGAAATGGAAAGGTCGTATGCCAATAAGAATTTGTGACATAGCTTTACAGTTTTAATAAATCGCAATTTCAAGATATTTAGAATTAAAATTCTGAAATTTCAAATCCAAATTTTCGTCTGATGGTCTAGCGGCTAAATTTCTTCAGAAATGGAAGGAGCATGGACAGCGGATAATTTGTAACACAAAAGAAATTTTTGCAAATGTGGAATATAATAGAAATACGCGATTATTTGTCAAAACTCATTAAAACGACTAAAATCGAACGTCATTCATTAACGAATGTTGATTTGTCAAAATTCAACAAATTGACAAAAATAGAACGCCTTATTTTGGCAAATCTGAATGCAGAAGCGAAAAGGTCATACGCCAGCAAGAATTTGTCACACAGTTCTACAGTTTATAATAGTTGCAATTTCAAGATATTCAAAATTTAGATTTGTGAAAACACTACAATTGACAATTTCGCCTGAAGAGCTAGCTCTTGAGAAGTGACAAGATATAGACAACGGATGACTAACAACACAAAAGGAACATCTTTGCAAATGTGAAATTTGATGGAAATGTTCGGGTATTTATCAAAATTGCATAAATTAACAAAATTGCGGTTTATTAACGAAATTGAACGTAGAAATAGAGAGGTCACACGCCAAAACGAATCCTGATTCTATAGGTACACGCAGCGTCGTTTATCATGACGATCACATGACGAAACAAGACAAGTTTAATCGAGCACTTCTATCATGAATCGTGTAATGATGATCTACCATCTTTTCGATGGAAATATTCGGGTATTTGTCAAAATTGCATAAATTAACAAAATTGTGGTTTATTAACGAAATTGAACGTAGAAATAGAGAGGTCACACGCCAAAACGAATCCTGATTCTATAGGTACATGCAGCGTCGTTTATCATGACGATCACATGACGAAACAAGACAAGTTTAATCAAGCACTTCTATCATGAATCGTGTAATGATGATCTACCATCTTCCATACCATGGCGCACAAAAGCTAGACAGAGAGCGACACACGTACAGTGAATCATCGAGGCCGTGATTAAGGTTCTTTTGTCATGGTCCTCCCTGTCAATCCTCCTTCTCTAACTCCACTCCAACAAATCGGGGGTACTTCCTCTAAAAAGCCCGCTTACATTGAAAGTTTTAGTAAAACGTTGGAAATGCTGCACGTGCACAACAGATAGAGAAATAAAATAACCTGCGCTCTTGACGTATGCAGATGTCAGACGGTAGCAGCAATGACGGAGGCCCAGAATGTATGTAGTTGTGGGCCAGCGCTCTGCCGTCTGAGCCTAAAAGTTGGGCATGTACACGCCACGCAAGGTACGTATATAGGTACTCAGTGAATAGCAAGGGAAGTAACCTGCGTTGCTGGCATATGGTGTTTACAGAAGGCAGCAGCAATGACTGAGGCCCTAATTGTAGTTGAAGGCCAGTGCTCTGCCGTCTGATTCTGAACGTTGACTACGCATGTATCTATGACATATTCACGAGCATAAAGCCAAATGAAGTGTTCGAGAGGACGTACGGCTTGTATGACAAACAGATGAATGGGGTCCATCGCGTCGCAGGCTTATTTTTTTGAAGTCATGCTGGCTGCAGTAAATGGAGACTTGGCTTGGCGGTAGAAGTCGGGTTTGCGATGCGTTTCAGTCGAGACGTCAAGAAGCGCATTTCCTGAAGCACAGCGTATAGGTCCTTCACACCAATTTTCGAAAAGAATGGTAGGCGTGTACCTCAGGGAGTAGAGCTCTGGCGGCGTCAGTCCATGGGACATATTGTGTGTAGCAGATATGTTTTTATTGTCAGTGTTTCTAAAAGCATCAGTGTTTCTAAAAGCATGGGTCAGTGTGTCGAACATTGTGTTTAGTGCTTCCTTAAGAATGCGTCAGTGTTACTGGAAGTGTCATTATTGAACGAGCCAGCAATTCTTGTATTTTGGTTAGTACTTCAGTGTCCCGCAGAATCAATTTTGTATTTGAGAACTTTCCACTTGTCTCTTGCCTTGATCGCCCATTCCATCACATCCTTTCTGGGCGACATTCTACTGATCTTAATGCAACTCTTTGGACAATGTTCTATGAAAAGTCCAGTCAAGCTTCTAATCCGACTAAGCGCGACATAAATCTGTGCCGACTGGAATATCTCGTCTCCAATGTGGACAGCAGCTGACGAAAGGCTCATTCCTTGCGATTTGTGAATTGTCACAGCCCATGCCGGTATTAGGGGGAACTGATTTCTAGCAATGAATCTGCCATAGTGGTTGTACTCGGTCTCGATTCTTTCGATTGGAAGGTAACCATCTTCGTCTTGGAGTTCACTACCAATATCTGTATTGTCAAATTGGACAACTATGCAAGTTACGTGACCGTTCTCGTCTCTCTGGAACTTGACAACTTTTCCTGTGTCACCATTGACCAGATCGAAGCATAAGTTTCTTGTGAGCATTACCTTTGTCCCAACCGACACTTCAAGCTTCTTTAAAAGGCCTCCAGCGTCTCGGTCATCTTTTGGGACGTGCTTTGGATCGGCCATGCATCCACTAGCAATGTCATTAAGTGAGTAGATGTCAGTAGCTTGAAATACTTCGGTCGGAGCGTCTAGTTGTCGTTGCATCTCACTATTGAAAGCTTCGACCTGTTTAATTTTAGGATAGAGCCGCATAGTCACGTCAATCTGTGTCAAAGCTTCCTTTGTCCTCACGCGTCGCATAAGTGTCTCCAAATCCCCATCTTTCAATTGGCCAACCTTCACTCAACAACAGTGTAATGATGGATCCCAGGTGCGATTGGTGTACTAGAGGTGATGACAGTGCAACTTCACACAATTGCTAAAACACGCACCGACAGGCCAAGCACACAATACCTAAAACATGCACAGGCACAAAAAACCGCACAAAGCTATGGGATGTGTCATGATACATAATATGTCTATTTTTGGAGCTGTTTTATTCTAGAGTTGGATTGACACCAAGTATTGCGAAGTTTTCCAAAACTTAACACAAAGTCACGTAAAGTCCTTAAACTGGAACGCAGGTTTCACGACCTGAAGTTAAGTTATGGAAACTAAATCTCAAGTTTTGAAACTCTGCTGTCGTTTTTGCGGCTGGCCTGTCACTTTTTAGGGCCCAATGCAAAGTTTTCACAAAACTTACGCAAAACTACTGTACCTCAAGATAAACATGTCTCTTTTTGGAGGTGTGTCTTTTCTATAGTTGGGTATACACCAAGTAATGCAAAGTTTCCACTGTACCTCAAGATACATACGTCTCTTTTTGGAGGTGTGCCTTTTCTATAGTTGGGTATACACCAAGTAATGCAAAGTTTGCCTACATTTACACAATGTTAAGTGAAGATTCCATGACTCGAACACAGATGCCAAGAACGTTGCAGAAACTGAATCACAAGTTGTAAAACTCTCCCACTAGGCCAAATGGAAGATTTTACACATACTCAGAACTGCAGTACACCAAACAAGTTCTGTCTCTTTTCCATTGTCTGTCTTTTACAGATAACGTTTGACTTGACACCATTAGTTGTGTAGTGTCATGTCAACTTGCATTGCTACATGTTGCATGTCGTGTGGCGTACTATGATGATAATGTAACCTTGCACCATTGCGTTGCGCTACATTCTTCCATATGACGAAACTTTTCGAAACTTTATAACGTACAACAGACACTGACTGCAAACACTGTGGATTTTCTGAACATCTGGCTGGCCGTCTAGCCGACCTACTGAGAAGTTGTAGAATATTTGTGGTCACCAGCAATTATGCCTCTTGTTTGCGAATTTTGTGATGGAGTTTACGCGGGTGAAGACAGTCTTCGTCGCCACCAACGCAAGTTTCACAAGCATGATGTTGGGCTAGAGGATGAAGGGGAATACGACGATGACGCTCAGCAGGACAGTGATGGCAATGAAGAAGGCGTTGACGATGGTGATGATGCTAGCGATACTGACGAGATTGAGATCATCGGAAGTACAGTCACCAAAGCCATTGAAAACATGGCAGATATCACATCGGTAGAGGCTATCCTCTCGAATTACGATGATGTGCAAAAGGCTTTTCGCCACCAGGTAAACAGTTTGACATGTTCAGTCGACCATTTGTATGGGTTGTATACCACTTTGATTTAGGTTCAGAGCATTGTTGTTGAAGCAGACAATATCAAGAGTACTGACTTCTACAAATCGTTCGAGAAAACTGTCGAGAAGAAGGAGAAAGATGGAATGGACTCTGATGAGGCAGTTGAGGCCGCTTGGGTGGAACGCCATCATCAGTTGCGTTGCTTTCTCGAGAAACACGAAGACGAAATTGATGAGCTCCTGCGAATTGATGCCGATAATTAGTTATGTTCTCTCCATCTGGCAGATATAATCAAGCCCTAACCATGTCGTGAATGCTTTGCCTCTGTGTCACATGGGTGCACTTTAAAACTGAACTGCCTCTGTTTCAGCAACATACATAGACAATAGACACTGTAGTTCACCGTTATCACACAGCATTCACACGATGGCTAAACAGACTTCTTCAACTTAGTTACTCCTTTGCGAGTTTTTGGTTTTGCTGTCTCTTTGGCGTCTGACACACTCTTCTTCTTCTTGGGCTTAGTTTTCACTTTCCCTTTGGTGTGTGTTGCCCTAACTTTTTTTGGAAACAGTTTGCGACTTCCTTGAGCGCTTACTGGAACCTCCTCCTAAAGAGTTACAAAACTAGAACAACTCATTATCAAAGCAGTGTATCAACTTGCCATAGGCTCGTTTGAGCTGCTCAGCAATCCTCTTGCCTCGAGCCACAGCACTGCGAGGATATGTAGGGAACTCCAACCGATCTTGCTCTAAACTGGATGACAAATTGTAGCGCTTGACAGGGTTCGATGCCATTTTAGTGACTGCTTAGATTTGATTATTCCGACCTCGCACGTCGTTGGGACCCACACCATTCGATCCGCAAGGGTCGAAAACCCCCCCTCTATGTGAAATTTCAGAAAAATTGAAATTTGCAAATTATGTCAAAATTGACAAAATTCCGATCGTACTGAGTACGTTGTACGTGCTTCGTGTAATGCAATACTGATAAGGAATTGTCACGTGACCTAGTCACGTGCAGGAGAACCTGCATACCAAGCAAGTGCAGGATACCCTGCATACTAAGAACGTACAGGAACCCCTGCAGTATTTCGAACCGCTTTGCGCTTACAGTAACCCATCAAAGTGACATTATCTGACGTCACTACCATTTCTCCCAAATAATTCTTATAAGGTAATAAGATATTAATAAGAAAATAGTAGAAACAACGGCCACTACCTATTCAGTCGGGTTACGGTAGAATGCTAACGCCAGCTCAAATTTTGAAACATAGCATGTGTTTGTTTACACAAGAACCTTATCTATTGTTGTGGCTACTAATACACTGCTAGTTGTTGCGTGTTGCGAGTACTATGACTGGCGAGTTGTGTCAAAGTTTGCCCACGCTCTACCCCACGTGCATTGCACATGAAAACGATGGCCTTGTCCTCTAGCATAAGCGAAAGCGGAAGTGATGCTGGTCACTGGTTAGGGATCTGACTTCTGGTTGTACCGGACTTCACCGAGGAGCTGGAGGTCGCCAACCTCGGAGCCATCGTGGGGGGCGGGGGCTCAAAAGGTTCCAATGGCAGGCACGTACACGTCGCTTTCCAGACGCCAGCGTTCTCAAGAACAACCGGACGGGACGACTGTGCCACTTACCTTCTCCGGCGCCCTGGACACCGAGAAGGGCGTGCGCGACTCTTACATTGATGAGGTCTACTAGCAGGCGTGCAGCACCAGAGACATACTGACTGTGTGTTCACGAATTCTACAATGTGAAGGTTGATATTTCGATCCTGGCGTACATAGTGTGTGCGTACATGCATACTGTAGGCAACCGTTTGTCAGTGCTGTTCGTCATTGTCTGTTGGTGTCCACACACTGTAGATACCATCGTTCACAGTCTACCTGTGGTACGTTGCGTTGTGTGTCCATACTACCAATCTTGTCATTGTGTTGAAACTGCGTTTCGCTTTGTGGTTAAGGGAGAAGCATTGTCTATTTTATTCTGGTCTGAAGCACACTTTAGAAGACATTTTACGACAATTTCGCAAAAAAGAAGATGGCGATGGCTGTCAATTTCAACAGATTGCCTACAGTGAAAAGGAAACCCCTTAAGTTCCCAGTGTTTCCACCAGATCTTGTGCTCACCAGTCAGGCGACAGCAGAGCAATTGAAGAGCGCCTATGGTAATACAAATCGCAATGCCTATGTTAATTCAAACTCTGTGGCATAGGTCACATCTGTTCGGTGTACTTACATAGGAGGTGGCCGAAGTAAAAAGCCTGCCAAGAAACCACAACACAAACAAGTGATGTCGAGAAGTCAGACAAAATCTAACCCCAAAGGAGCTAACAAGGGCAAGAAGCCAAGCGCAAAGGCCAAACCTGCACAGAAATCGACGAAGAAGGCCCCAGCCACGCGTCAGGTGTGTATTATTTGATATAGTTCGCCTGTCAAATATGGAAAAACTTCAAATTTTCAGACAAAGGTGGCGTGCGGTCTGTTCTGAAACTGACAAATGTACTAGAAACGGAACTTGCCTTGATTTGAACTTGTGATTATTTCTACAGTGATTAACAATTGTGTTGCTATTCACTGCTGCATTTGTGAAAAAATCATATGGATTTCACTCTGGACTGCACAACGTGATCTCAAGGCATTTGCAGGTCGAGCAACAGTGTTACCTAGTTTGCATGCATGCCTGCAAAGTTACACCAGCAGCACTGGTCAATTATGTAGGATATCAGTTTTCTTTGTCCAGTAGGCTGTCGATTTCGTCTTCATATTTTATGAGAAAGCAGCGCAGCTGATACTGCCTCTCTGCCCAAGCAGCCTCTTCGGCTTCGTCCGCTTCCAAACCACTTTTCTCTTTCTTTTTGAGAGTTTTCTCAAATGACTTGTAGAAATCGGTGGCTTTCATGTTTTCCGCTTCCGCGATCAAGCTCTCGACCTAAAATATGGTGCAGATATGCGCTTGGAAATATAGACTTCTCACCACGTTGCAGACCTGGTGGCGGAACGCCTCTTGTACTTTGTTGTAGTTCTCCAGAATTTCTTGTACAGAAGTGACATCTTCCATGTCTTCTATGGCTTTCATCACTGCGCTTCCGATGATCTCAACTTCGTCGGGGAGGCTGTCAACACCATCGTCGCCTTCGTCAGCATCGCCATTCACACTGGCGTCATCTTCCTCGTCTTCTACTTCGTGCTTGTGAAATTTGCGCTTGTGACGGTGCAGACTGTCTTCGCTAGCATAAACTCCATCGCAATACTCACAGGTAAACGGCATGTTGGATTAGAAATTCTCCAATTGATTTGTTAGACAGCCAGTCAGCTAGAGAACGGCTCGTTTTATACTACGAAACAGACGCTAAACCTTAGCTTAACTCAACACTTTTGAAATCACATGAATCCCCCAAGTTTTATGTGGTTAAGCTTACCACTATTCATCACAAGCTATGGTGTCACTCTTTCTATATGGGGTTAACCCACCCCGCCATTGGTACTACCTAAGTAGGTTGGGTTAACGGTACGATGGGTTGAGTGAGGTATCTCATGGTTGCATGCATAGTTACATGTGACAGACATTGTGCAAAGGTAGACAGGCGTCTCACAAGACACAATTGTCAGAAACTGAACGCTTCTTGGTAAAATTGCGAAACTTCCAACTAGGCCTGTAAAACTTACAAGGGGCCCGCAAAACTAGCACACAAGTTTTTTAAAACTAATACTCTATTTTGACAAACTCATGTTGAGTTTTAAAATACTCCTATATAATTTAATGAAACTTCAACAAGTTTTGCCTGGAACTCATCAAAACTTGGTGTGATTCAAGCCAAATATACATGTGTGATTTGGGACATGTTCAAATTGGACAGACATGCCCACATTTAGACAGAAATGCCCAAAATTGGACAGATATTGCAAAACTTCTGACTGGGCCCATGAAACTTGCAAGGGGCCTGCAAAACTAGCACACTAGTTTATAAAAACTAATACTATGTTTTGACAAACTCATGTTAAGTTTTAAAATACTGCTATATATTTTAATAAAACTTTAACAAGTTTTGCCTGAAACTCAGCAAAACTTGGTGTGATTCAAGCCAAATATACATGTGTGATTTGGGACATGTCCAAATTGGACAGACATGCCCACATTTGGACAGACAATCCCAAAACTGGACAGATATTGCAAAACTTCTGAAAGGGCCCATAAAACTTGCAAGGGGCCCACAAAAACCATCACACTAGTTTTAAAAACTAATATTATGTTTTGACAAACTCATGTTGAGTTTTAAAATACTCTTATATAATTTAATGAAACTCTAACAAGTTTTGCCTAAAACTCATCAAAACTTGGTGTGATTCAACCCAAATATACATGTGTGATTTGGGACATGCCCAAATTTGACAGATATGCCCACATTTGGACAGACATGCCCAAAACTGGACAGATATTGCTAAACTTCTGAAAGGGCCCATAAAACTTGCAAGGGGCCCACTTCAGCAGAAATGTGAGCGCAGTTTTGTGAAACTCGACCCTAGTTTTGTAAAACTCGACCCTAGTTTTGTAAAACTCAAGCCAAGTTTTGTAAAACTCAAGCCAAGTTTTGTAAAACTCAAGCCAAGTTTTGTAAAACTCAAGCCAAGTTTTGTAAAACTCGACCCTAGTTTTGTAAAACTCAGCCCTAGTTTTGTGAAACTTGAGAACATTTGGTGTCACCCAAGGGCCAAATTTGGACGTGTCTAATTTTGGACGTGTCTAAAATTGGGGGTTATGAGTGAACCAACTTTTTCGACTTTTTGGTCGAAACTTGACAAATCTTGGTGCCATCCATGTCAAATTTTGGACGTGTCTAATTTTAGACATCTCTGAAATCGGGGCCCCGATTTCAGAGACGTCTAAAATTAGACACGTCCAAAATTTGACATGGATGGCACCAAGATTTGTCAAGTTTCGACCAAAAAGTCGACAAAAGTTGGGTTCACTCAAACCCCCCAATTTTAGACACGTCCAAAATTAGACACGTCCAAATTTGGCCCTTGGGTGACACCAAATGTTCTCAAGTTTCACAAAACTAGGGCTGAGTTTTACAAAACTAGGGTCGAGTTTTACAAAACTTGGCTTGAGTTTTACAAAACTTGGCTTGAGTTTTACAAAACTTGGCTTGAGTTTTACAAAACTAGGGTCGAGTTTTACAAAACTAGGGTCGAGTTTCACAAAACTGCGCTCACATTTCTGCTGAAGTGGGCCCCTTGCAAGTTTTATGGGCCCTTTCAGAAGTTTAGCAATATCTGTCCAGTTTTGGGCATGTCTGTCCAAATGTGGGCATATCTGTCAAATTTGGGCATGTCCCAAATCACACATGTATATTTGGGTTGAATCACACCAAGTTTTGATGAGTTTTAGGCAAAACTTGTTAGAGTTTCATTAAATTATATAAGAGTATTTTAAAACTCAACATGAGTTTGTCAAAACATAATATTAGTTTTTAAAACTAGTGTGATGGTTTTTGTGGGCCCCTTGCAAGTTTTATGGGCCCTTTCAGAAGTTTTGCAATATCTGTCCAGTTTTGGGATTGTCTGTCCAAATGTGGGCATATCTGTCCAATTTGGACATGTCCCAAATCACACATGTATATTTGGCTTGAATCACACCAAGTTTTGATGAGTTTCAGGCAAAACTTGTTAAAGTTTCATTAAATTGTATAGCAATATTTTAAAACTTAACATGAGTTGTTCAAAACATAGTATTAGTTTTTATAAACTAGTGTGCTAGTTTTGCAGGCCCCTTTCCAGTTTCATGGGCCCAGTCAGAAGTTTTGCAATATCTGTCCAATTTTGGGTATTTCTGTCTAAAGGTAGGCATGTCTGTCCAATTTGGACATGTACCAAATCACACGTGCCTATTTTGGGTTGAATCACACCAAGTTTTGATGAGTTTCAGGCAAAACTTGTTAAAGTTTCATTAAATTATATAGGAGTAATTAAAAACTCAACATGAGTTTGTCAAAATAGAGTATTAGTTTTAAAAAACTTGTGTGCTAGTTTTGCGGGCCCCTTGTAAGTTTTACAGGCCTAGTTGGAAGTTTCGCAATTTTACCAAGAAGCGTTCAGTTTCTGACAATTGTGTCTTGTGAGACGCCTGTCTACCTTTGCACAATGTCTGTCACATGTAACTATGCATGCAACCATGAGATACCTCACTCAACCCATCGTACCGTTAACCCAACCTACTTAGGTAGTACCAATGGCGGGGTGGGTTAACCCCATATAGAAAGAGTGACACCATAGCTTGTGATGAATAGTGGTAAGCTTAACCACGTAAGACTTGGGGGATTCAAGTGATTTTAAAAGTGTTGAATTAAGCTAAGGTTTAGCGTCTGTTTCATAGTATAAAACGAGCCATTCTCTAGCTGACTGGCTGTCTAACAAATCAATTGGAGAATTTCTAATCCAACATGCCGTTTACCTGTGAGTATTGCGATGGAGTTTATGCTAGCGAAGACAGTCTGCACCGTCACAAGCGCA
>JASAMZ010005950.1:0-68451 GCA_030248115.1 Linhomoeus sp. GSCO2_2 | reverse complement strand
AGGGAGCGGACAGCAATATATTGCCGCCGGACGGGACACCTCTCTCCGGACGTCCGGTGGCGGAACGTCCGCTCAAACGTTACGATTAATGCCCTACTCGGGTGCCTGAAATTTTGGCTCGGAAACACGCGTAGAATCGCTCTAAGCGCATGATTTGATGCCACACAGCTGCGCAGAGAATGTGCATCGCATGCAGTTCGATTATAGACGCCCTGCTTGAGAGATAATGGTCTCTCGCGTGGTGCGCTGCCATGCAGAGCGGCTTGTGTTGAGTGTGTGCAGTGCGCATCATCAAATACCATTCAGCTAGCTCTTCCTAGACGTTCTCAGTTCAACCACTCTCGCTAGAGCTGATTTCTCGCTAGTAGAACCGAAACTAGAAGTGGTGACGGATTTGCGGAGAGTTGTAACGTTGGGTGTAACAATTGGTTTCTGACCCTGCTAAAGACTATGAATAGCCGAAAGCGGCCCCTGGGAAATTCAGATGAGAAGCAGCCCATGGGCGAAAGGGAAGTGGACGATCAAGTGGACAAGCTGGACCAGCTTCTGCAGAAGCACTGTTGGTAGTTAGTTATAACATGTAACAATTCAAACTGGCTTCGATTTTTGGCCCAGCATAGCCAACATGTACGATTGTGTGACTTTGTAGGCACCATCAACACGACGAAGGGTGTCCTTGAGAGCAACACCACCTCGGGACAGAAAGAGAAGATGCCTGCTCCAGTGACCACAACTCCGGACAAGGGAATTCCTCGTGAGTAGCCAGTAGGAGAACGATGCACAGTGTCCTCAAGTGTGAGCAGCGTACCCATTGTGTGCATCAATGTTAAGTGCGGAAGGAAAAGAGTGGCTACACAAGTGGGTCGGAGAGCTCCAACCCGACTCCGCAGAAGGACCCCAAGGGAAAGAAGACTGTCCGCTTCAGCAAGCTGCCCAAGAGATGGCGAGACTTGGAATAGCCACACTCCCTACTACTGTTATGAGTAACGAAGTAGGAGTAGGAGGTAGTAGGAGGAGTAGGAGTCTGTTAATCGTAACAAGTGGGCTGTTGCATTGGCTTAATGCAATACCGCAGTGATGCTCGGCTCACTGATCACTCCAGTCCAGCCAATCATCACTCCGATGAAGCAAAATTTGTATTTACATGTTACGATTAACGGAGCTATGAAGCTGCTTCCTTCACACACTGGCATCTCTTCAGACTCCTTTGCGTCTACCATCTCTCTCCAATGTGCTGCTGTACCTTGCACTTTATTTCTTCGTGTTTAGTATAGGCATATGGTGGTACTCCAACTGTTGCTCGTAGGCTGCTTGTAAGGCTGTTACATGTTTGCACTGAGATTCTAAATGGAGGACTTTCTGCGACATCAAACAACCTCAAAACAACAGCACAGATTCACTTACAGTAACTTCTCACGAGTTGTCCATGTACTCTACCTTGTCGTGGAACCTACTGTAGCAGCCGGGCATGCAGAGGGGAACCTTGCACACTCTACAGCACCAGACAGTGCGAGGCGATTCGAATCGTTTATTTTTGGGTTTGGTGTGGCAGACGCAGTGCTTCACCTTCGTGTTGAACACCTCTTTATTCGTAACTGGCATGTGGCTTCTCCAGGCCTGGAAGCGCACGGTTGAGACCACTTCTTCAAAGGAGAAGTTGGTCTTCTTCTTCGGGCTCTTCTTCTCCTTCTTGGAAGATGGTGGAGACAGCTCCTCATCCTCCCCATCCTCGTTGTTGTTGTCGTTGGCCTGTTAATTGTAACACCGATTATACAGCAACCTGTTAATTGTAACCAGTATCAGCAGTTGTATCACAACCTGTTAATTGTAACCAGTAACAAGAAAGAATTGCACGTCTCAAAGCCAAGATACCAGGGCAAAATTGGCCAGCTGCACCATCAGATTCTCCTTGAAACTCTCCACAGTGGTCCTGCCGCTCTGCTTGTCGTACTCCCCATGCGCTTGCCGTTTGATGATCAGGGAGTTGGAGATGCTCATGCACAGCAGCAGTTCGAAGACCCTGTTGGTCCACTTCAGCTGGCGGCCTTGTCGAAACTGAGACGCGATCAAGGCGTCCCTAAATGAGATTGTGATACGCGACAGTAATTGGTGTGAAATAGAATAACAGGGTGGCATGTTGTTCACTTACAGTGTGTCCACGCCACCCATATTGCGGCAGTACCGCATGACGACATCACACCTGGGAACCAGCCTGCTGCGCCATCTATTGTCCTTCCCTTTGATCTTCCGCAGCACCACCGAGGCCTCAACAAGTGCAAATTGTAGGCCGCGCAGTTGTTTAGTGTGTTACCATTAACGATCTTACCAAGTCGCACTGGAAGGGCTCTGTTGTCAGCATGCGCACATTCTTCTTGTCTTTCCAGTTGAGATAGGTGCACGAGCCATCTTTGGAGTAGACAACGACATACTCCCCCTGCTTCATCTTCCGCTCCTAAGCTATGTTAAACCATTGTCGACACCTCAACAGTTACAACTGACAAAGTTTGGCTCGATGAAGTTACCAGCTTATTCATTGCGCCAGCAATGGGTTTCGGCCCAAAAGCCATGCCCTGTTTGCAGGTCCCCACTATGTATGTGAGCCGCTTTCTCAGCGCGTAGGCCAGTGGGATAGAGGTGTAGAAATTGTCCATATACACCTGGTAGTCAGGAGTTATGCGTAACAACTTTGCATCTAGGAAGACATGCTGTCATACCACATGGCCCTTGTCCAGCAAGCAGGACCCCTTGCTACCCAATTCCTTCTGCTCCAGAAGTTCCCAAACTATAGAATTGGTCCTCCCTTTGTCGTCAGTGCGATACTTTCTATGAGAGTGTGGGAGGAGGTTGAATGCGTAGCCTAACCGATTGCAGACAACGTAGTAGTGTAGGCCCTCGGGGTGGGGTTTACCCTTCACGATCATCTTGAGGCCGTATCTCCCCTGCAAGACAACAGGGTAGCACTATTGTCTCCCATTTCAACACAGCACTGGAACCTCGCACCGTGAAGAGAATGTGGCACTCGTCCCGTCCTTTTCTGACGCCCCATTTTGCATAGCTGTCCCTCATGTGTGTGTACAGTAAGTCCCTACTTTGAGGTTTCTGTTTAGGCCTCTCCCTTGCATGAGTACATCATTTGTGTTAACGGACATGTTCTGTGCAGAGCACTGGTTTTCTAAAAAACACGTGTTGCAGAACCCCACCATTCTGGTACCATTTGCTGAGCAGATAGCACACGTCGCAGCCAAAGTTATATTCGTTAATGATAACACCAATAAAGAGAATGTCGGCAAAAAAGCAAAACACAAAACAATAGCACAGGTGCATACGTAACAGAAAGCCCAAGTGGTCTCTTCGTAGTTTGAAGTGGGCAGGGTGAAACCATGAATTGAATAGAACACGCCTGGTTGATGCCCGTTAAGAGTAACAACATAGATTACAATCTACCGACAAAGCATCTACATTTAGTGTTGCGTTCGTGAGTGTAGAACAGTGTCGAATGTAATGACCTTCTGTGTTCAACATAACTACCTCAGTCCCTCCCAGCTCTCCCGGCACAAAGTCTAACACTGTAGAGTAGAGGCTGGGTCACAATGGACTCCCTCAGTCTCTGGGTCTCGCCAAACCCTTGGGAAGACTGGCTGGACGTCCAGCTCTATCTTTTCGCAACGGACGAAGTTGAGGTGAGTACTGTCGGTTGTGCGTTTCCACACCACTGCTGCTGCTGCCGAGCTTACCAGACATTGAATGTATACACCCAGAGGCCGAGACTGTTCGAGGTGCGATTCATCGACTACGTGATGTTGCACCCTGACGCAACCGGAGAAGACGCCGAAATTGAAGCCATTGCGGAGGCCAGTCGGCAAGATGAGGACGAGCTGCAAAAGTGGGTCAGACTGATGGAACGGGGTTGCGAGGGCTACTTCATTCCCACGCCCTGGACCCTGCCCAAAGTTCTGACATGTGAGGGAATGCTCCGTCTTCTTGTTAGTAGTAACGAGATGCATTGTGTACGTTTTCGCTGCAGACCGGCGGTTCGAACTGACCGGTGAAGTGCGGGCGAGAATCGAGCAAGCCACCGACAAGATGGTCATGAGGGCCGCTCTGTTGGTTTCTGAGAGAGCGGCGGTGGCCAATCACGTCTTGGACCCAGACCCCGCCCAAGACCCAACTCCCGCCCTCCTTCCTTCGAACACTGGGCAGGTCCCAGTGGACCACTCGGTGCCGGCGGCTCCACTGGGCACTCAGGACAACATGAAGGAGAGGTTCTGTGTCTGTAGTGTACATAGTAGTCTACTCTCTATTGGAAACAACTCGCGTACATGCGTTATGATTAACATGTGAGGTAGGCTGAATCATTCCAATGCTCCCTCTGCAGGTGCACCGTCTGCCACGAGGACGTCGACGAAGCCGGTGAAGAGCCAGCCAGCCAACTGGAGGGATGCCGCCATCAATTCCACACGGAATGTATTGGAGACTGGGTGGAAGAGAGCCTGGTCAGCCAGGGCAGAGAGCCAGAGGATCGCCTCCCCTACCCTCCACAATGCCCCAACTGCCGCAAGCCCATGTGGGAGGAATAGAAAGTGATGAAATCTGCATAAATCTCAGAAGAATCTCCACGCTGTTATTTATTAAGTATCGTCGCCCTCTCAACTACCTGATCCGTGCCTCAACAGTGGTATGCCGTGTGATGTACATAAAGGAGGCGCGTCGAATGCAGAAAGGGTGTGTGTAGTGTGATATTTGGTCACACTGGTGGAGAAACAGCGTTGCCGAATACATCACACTTTGTTAGTAGTAACGCTGAGTAGTGCAGCTGGCAAGACACGAAGACTCATTATCATTCCTCAGAATGATTGCATGCTCCGAACAACAATTTCTGCAATGTGTCTCAATATACTCGTTTGCATATCATGTGCACATCGATCACAGAGTCGATCACAGAACTGAACATCGTTAATAGTAACACTGATTTTGAGGACAGGATCCAGTGGCCTCCGGCACACTCTCGAAATGTCATGAAGTGTCTGTGAGAGGCGGCTGACTTGCTTCTTGTGCTTGACGTAGCCGTCCTTTGCAGTAGAATTGCTGAAAGATACACACATCTAGGCGCACTGAACGTGGTGGAATCACACCCAGTCAACAGGGGGCGCTGCAATCAATCCGACCGGTACACTACCCGCGGAACGTTTGTTACACCATGGAAAGTGCGCTATAAAATAGAGAAATGTCGCCTGATAGGGAGGCGGTCCGAACTTAGGCGAAGGCGCATATCTGTGCTTCAGCAAATGTTATGTTGTGCCTCGCCAATCACTTGACCCCCAAACATTTTGCACTGAGGCAGACTCGAGTCATTGTTTTCAATGTCATTTCCAACATTTCACCATCATTTCCACCCATAAATTGAACAATAACTTTATTGCTTTGCGTTATTTCTAACCCCACCCTCCCAGTATCTACATGAATGAACATCCACAAAAGTTGTATAACCACGTAATCCATCCCTACTGACCTCCATTGCATTGTTTCATTTGGATTCTCCCTGCAAAGGCCGTTACAAATAACGATCGCCACTACAGTGGCGATACAAGTTGATTTTTTCACAAATCTTGCAGTTCTGGCACCTAAGACAGCTACTAGCCGTCTAGCCAAACACAAATGAACCCAATTTGACAATAATCTTTCATTTCTGAGAGATCGCATTTTTCCCCAATTGAGCCTATTTCCAATTTGCGATTTGATAGCCCGCCGGACGTTGCGAGGTGTCCGGTGACCGGACACCTGGCCGCCGGACACCTTGAGGTGTCCGCTCCCTAATCGGGTAGTGGAAATGCCTCTTCTTCTTACGAGTCGACACGTGGGACTTTACTTTCAAGAATGTGCACCAGAAGAATGTGCACCAGAAGAGAGGACAACACGAATGTGCGAACAGGGCAGATAGAAGTTTCGTCGGAACAACAACAAACGAAAAGTAGAGGTATCTCGGCTCGGTAGAGCTCTTTCTTATCCGAAGCGAAGGCGACCCGGCTGCTTCACTCGCTCGCCACAACACCGGTGATGTTTGCTACCGTACCTACTGCGCCCCTCGAACGCTGACAAAGACACACACCGGCACAAACAGACAAGATAGAGAGGAACAACGAGCGACGACAACAAAGCTTTCGCCGATTCTAATGTGGGCTTCTCTGGCAACTTTGTCGACATTGTACACGCGTTCTGGTAACAACGTTGGGGAAAAAGACGAGAGAAAAGAGAGAGGAGATTCGGGCTAAAGGCCTATTTGCGCGCCGGGCGGCGCTTGCCCCGTTTCGACTTCGACGAAGCGGTGGTGGCAGCAGCAGAAGACGAGCTGGGCGCCTCTGCTTCCACGTCGTCGTTTTCGTCCACTTCCATCTGCTCCGTCTTGCGCTTGCGACTGGCTGGCGTCGACTGAACGGTAGGGAACAGATGAATGGTAGCAATCCTATGCGCCGACGCTCTGCTTGCCACTGCGCAGCCAGGTACCCACCAGCATCGGCTCGTCCGCAGCACTGGGGCCGTTCAAGAGACTCTCCAGGTTGGGCAGCAGCTCGGCTGCCTTGCGCTCCATCTCCTTGTCCTGAAAGCAGAGATATGACTTTTTTCGTGTCGATAACACGGCTGTGGATAGATGTGCGGTCGAAGGAAACAAGAGAAGGTACGGCTGCAGCAGCCCATCCACCTGCATCCAAGGGTGCTGTAGGGCCTCCTGAACGGAGAGGCGCTCCTCGGGCGTCGTCTTGATCAGTCGCTGGACGAAGTCCTTGGCTGAACCACCAATCACTATCTATCAGTGGGCGCACACGACTGGTCGAGGCGACCCCACCAACCGTGATCGGTGCGCTTCTTCCAGGTGTCGTTGAAGATGAGTCGGCCGTTGAGAATCTGCCGGTTCATGTGCATGTCCTTGTAGTCCTCGCTGAAGGGCGGGTAGCCCACCATGCTGCAAGCGCAGACAAAGAGAGACAGACACGCATGCCGCCGATTCAAGTGGGCTGCCTTCCTGCCAGCCTAGAGAATCGCAAGTTGGTTGGACGCACCAGGTGAAGACGATGACGCCCAGAGACCACATGTCGACGGCGCGCGTGTAGGGCGTCGAACTGGACGCGTCGATGTTGAGCAGAATCTGCAATGGGCGCCGCCATCCCATCAACGTCTCCACCGAAACGACACCTCTACCCAACTCGTTCTTTGCCACCGCACCTCAGGCGCCAGATAGGTGGGCGTGCCACAGTAGGTGCGCATGACCGACTGGTCGTGAATCAGCTTGCTCAGGCCGAAGTCCGTGATCTGCAGGACAGACATCCATGCGATTAGCGCACCAAAGCATCATTTCGTTCGCCAACTGGCGAAGTACAAATTTTAGCCACCAAAACCTTGACGATGCACTGGTCGTCCTCGCTGCTGCAGAGCACGTTCTCGGGCTTCAGATCGCGGTGGGTGATCCCTTTCGAGTGGAGATACTGGAATGGAATGGGTACTGGATACCGGAAAGCAATTTCGCCAACTCACCAAAACAATCCAAGCATGCACGTGTAGCAACAAGCGTCAAAGCGAGCAGAGTTTAACTACCCCCCCCCCCCAACCAACACATCATTGTGAAGCCATCTTTGGAGGAAGGGTCGCCAAGAAGCCAATAGCAAGTCACCTTGAGGGCCAGCAGAAGCTGGTAGGTGTAGAGCTTGGTCAGGGGCTCTCCCAGGCCCTGGTTCAGGCGCTTGGCGTCCACGATTCGGTCGAACAGCTCCCCGCCCTGTATGACCTCCATGACGATGTAGGTGTGCTGCTCGTCCTCCACCACGAAGTAGACCTTGACCACGCAGGGCTGCAATGCAACAATTCTCAGCACAGTTAGAGACGACCAATTCACTGGCGCGCCGATTTGAAGCGCTCACGTGGTCGACGGCCTCGAGAATCTCCACCTCGCGTCGAATCGACTCCGCGTCCTGGGCCTGAGTGAAGAAGAGCGGTGGTATATCTCCCATACACAGAGCGAAAGCGCCTTTCTCTCAGCTCACTCCGGTGAGAACGTGTCTTCCGCCGACGGTGAGCTGCTTGCGCAGAATGATCTTGACGGCGACGCTCTTGCAGGTCTCCTTGTCGTAGCCCAGGCGGACCTCGCCCATCGCGCCCCTGTGTGGGATCAAAACCAGATGACAAATCGCGCCTACTTTTGGCGAAACAATCGACTCGCTCGCTCGCTCACTTTCCCAAAACCTTGTTAGTCACGATGTAGCGGTCGGTCAGCTCCTTCGGCAGCCGGAGTCCGTCCTCGAGCGGCTCGCTTTCCACGAAGAGAAAGGCTGCAAGGCAGTCAAACGTCGACGTTCTTCACCCACTCACTACACGCAACACCTCTGCTGCAATCACCGCTGTTCTTGACGAGAGAGAGGGCGATCTCGTCGTTGTTCTTGAGGACGCGTCGGCGATTCTTGCCCACCTTCTCGCCGTTGACGAAGGTCCCGTTGGTCGACATGTCCACCAGAACGGCGTGGCTGCTGCCCCCCTCCGACACGCCCTCCTGGAACACAGACACGAGCTTCGCCGTCGCTATTCGTCGTCGATCAAAGAAGACGGCAAACAAGCCCGACGACAGCTACCACCGATGAGTCGCTCACACGACTGATCTTGAAGTGGAGCTTGCTGATGGAGAGGCGCCAGGTCTCGTCCAGATGCTGGAAGTTGTCGAAAGAGTAGTCCTGGCCGCAGCGACCGAAGCTCACCGACTTGCTGCCGCACAGATCTGACAGAGGGACAAACAGAACATACGATGTATAATATATAGATCACGAATGAGACAGTTCAGCTGCAGAGGACCCATTACTAATACAGGGTGGCGCTTATCTGTTCTAGGTTTCGATCGCTAATAACTTTCGCGTTTTCCAATGAAATTCAACCAAATTTGCACACGATATAAACACTTCTCAGGAATTTTTGTGTGTGAAGTTTCCGCTTGATCCGACTAGGCTTGCCTGAATGGCAAGGGTTTGTTGAAGACTTGTCAATTTTGTGCAAGGCGCGTATAAAAGAAGTAAGAACATGGACTTTGCGGCCGCCGTTCTTAAAGTTTTAGTGTTATATCGGGCCAAAATTTGGTAGCAACGTACTATTTGGTGTTGTTAGTAAACTGTAAAATTTTAGACGATTGGATTCGACGAACGGAACGAGACGCCACTTTGCGCAATGTCATGCTGCACATCTCAGCATCCTGCAAAGTCGTGGCACACGATTTTCGGTATGATGTTGCACAAAGTGGCATCATTTTCTGTCAATCGCGTCGAATTACCTGAAAGTTTCACGGTTCGTTAGAAACACCACGCAGTCTATCTTGCCAAGCTTGGAGCTTGGTACGGTCTCCACAAAGTTGGTGTTCTCACTTCTTTTGCGCGCCCTGCACAAAATTTGCAGATCTTCAACAAACTCTTGCCATTCAGGCAAGCTCGGTCGGATCAAGCTGAAACTTCACACACAAAAATTCCTGAGAAGTGTTTATATCGTGTGCAAATTTGGTTGAATTTCATTGGAAAATGCGAAAGTTATTAGCAATGGAAACCTAGAACAGATAAATGCGCCACCCTGTAGTATTCGGCAATCAAGTTCTTACAGAGAGGCGTCAGTCCGTCGAAGAGCGGCAGGACTTTAGCCCAGGCGTCACTGGGCGTCGCCGGGATCGTCAGCTCTTGCGAATTCAAATCTTCGACAGGCAGTGTGGCCATCTCCCTTTCCTGTCTACCTTTTCAACAATGCCGTCGTCTTGTCGTCTACCTGCTGCCTGGTATCACCACTGTTCTCAAATCTCACTCTCCCTTCTGTCTTCCTTTCACTTTCCGTCTTTCACGCCAGCGCTGAAAACAGAAATCCTTTCAGCAGAATTCGACTACAGGCGGCGCTGCGTTGTTACCTTTGTCAATACGGTAACAAGACGCTACAACGCCGACTTCTGACTAGGTACTCGAGTTTGCTCCGTCCTAGTTTTCGCTGTCTCCGTCCACGTTGTCCTGTCCTCTCCTGACAGGCCGTGTTGTGAGCCAACAGTTTGTCCGCTCCTCATCGCCACTGGTCTTTTGATTGGTATCGTGTCGTTACGTTGCTGCACCATTTGAATTTCGAACTGTTTTGGTAGACGGTAGCACAGGCCAGATTTGTATACGTGATATGAATTTTACGATATGTGATCCCTGTTTGTCCGTTTGTCAGAACGCCCGCGTCGGCGTTGAGGAATGTAACGACATTTTGGACGAAAGTAAGATGCTGATGTGAAGTCTGCAGCGGATCATCGCCTCCTAAGACAGTCACATTTATCGTGTTTGTCTCGCAGGAGTTCTTCCCGCTCGACTATAACGCCACACACTGACTCCTAACTTATCTGATTGCGCAACCACCGCTCATCTACCAACAGCTTGTTGTCCAGTTTCACCTTCACAGCTTCTTTTCTTTACTGACACTCTCACCAGCGCGCTACGGTACGATCGCTGCGGACATTATTGTTCAGATCACAGGATCGGTCTGATCACAGTAGCTGGCGGAGAGAGCTAGACCTTGGTCGGCAGCATGTGGCGTATGGCTTGGAAGCTGGGCCGCTCGTGAGGGTCGCTTCGCCAGCAGTGGGCCAGCAGGTCGCGCAGTCGCCTGTTGGACATCTCTGCTGGCGGCGGCATGCGGTAGTCGTCCTCGAGGATCCTCTTCTTGACTTCGGCGTTGCTGAATCCCTTGTATGGCTCGCCGCCGTCCGTCCAGATCTCCCAGACGAGAATGCCGTAGGCCCAGACGTCCGACTTGCTCGAGTGGGAGTTGGGCCGGCGCAGCAGCTCCGCCGCCAGCCACTTGATGGGTAGACGGACAGCTGTGACTGGCGCTGCTGCGGTCGGCGGCCCCGCATCGCTTCTCGCCCTGCCGCCGCCGCTACTGCTGCTGGTGCTGCCGACGTTGTCTTTGACGAGGGTGGCCAGGCCGAAGTCGGATATCTTGACGTGGAAGTTATCGTCGAGGAGGCAGTTGCGGGCCGCCACGTCCCGGTGAACGACCGCCTGCGACTCCAAGTAGGCGAGACCTTTGGCCGACTCGACGCAGAAGCGCAGCTTCTCGTCCGCTCGTCCCCTGACCTTTCCGGCACGAAGGAGCGAGAGGAGGTCGCCGTTGTGGCACAGCTCCATGACGATCATCAGAGGCAGTTGCATCGCCGCCACTCCCAGCACGTGGACGACGTTCTCGTGGCGAAGACTGCGCATGATTCGGGCCTCCTTGACGAACTCTTCCCTCTTCTCCTTTGTCATCTCGCCGCCTCCGCTCTCTAGGCGAAGGGTCTTGACCGCCACAGGCAGCGTGTCCACCGTCGATCGCCATTGAGGCCGCTGCCGCTGCTGCTGGCCTCTGTCGTCGGCTGGCGGTGTCGCTCCTCTTCCACCGAACGTCCTCCTTCTCTTCCTCAGCAGCAACTTGGCTTTGTAGACCTCGCCGTAGGCTCCCGAGCCGAGTTTCTTCTGTAGTTCTATCTGCTTGTGACTGAGCTGCCAGTTCTGCCGGTCGACGTGCCGCAGAAGTCGACATCCGTCGCTGTTCACTGCCTTGCGGCGCAGGCGGTAGTAGTCGATCATGGCGGGTATGCTGGAGAACTCGAGGTCCTGGATGCGCCACATGGGTCTTCTTGCGGCGTTGCCTTCGCTGTCGACTCGATGGATCAGGGCGTGCACCGTCCCCACGGGGCCTGCCAGCGAGAGGATGTAGCGCTGCGCCCCCTCGTGGTCGGTGGAGCGGACCAGGAAGTCGCCTTCCTTCTGCAGCATCAGCTCGACGTCTTCTCGCGGTAGCAGACCGTGGAAATAGGGCCTGTCTTCCAGCAGGTCGAATCTTCGGGTTCCGCCGCTGCCGCCGCCGATGTCACGCCTTCGCGTTCCGCCCAGGGCCGTTCGAGTTTCGCCGCTGCTGCTGGAGACGGCAACGTTGTGGCCGAACCGACGCCGGACGGCGGCGTTGGAGCTCGTTCTTCGCCTCGCTCGGACAAGCCTCGCCCTGGCGGTCGGCAGGGAAACCGGTAGCGGCGCCATCTCCGTTCTCGTCTTCTCTCGACCTCGGCCGCGGTCCTTCTGCATCTTCGACTTTCCTTATTCCTCCTTCTTCTTCTTCTTCTTCTTCTTCTTCTTCTTCTCGATTGTTGAGATAACTTCTGCTTCGTCTTAGCTGTAATTGAACTTCTGTTGTGGATAGTCCGCGGGTCAGACACTATTTCATGGTAGAAATGAGAATGCTTAGAATCAGCTCGAGTCTTAGCAACAAAACAGATGCATTCCTACGTATATATCCTACAGTATCCAATTCAAAACGTTCCCGTCGAGACGCGGCTTATGGCAACCGTCAGCTTTCAAACTGGAGAACAAGTAGCTACATTTGAAACTTTAGTTACCGTTGTCATGTTTTTCGTTGGCATCCATCATCGATGTTCCAGTGTATCTAACTGGAAAGTTGCTTAGTTGTGTTTCTGATTGGGTTGTTGTTGAGTTGTTTGTTGTACAGGCACAGTCAGTCGAATAGACCAAGTAATCGGCCGAGATGGGCAAAGGCGGTGGGATCGGCGTAATTCCTGTGGAGAGTGGGGTGGAGAAGGACATGAGACGGTTCAAGGAGAAGTACTTCGCCCTCGAAAGTCTCTGTCACGAGGCCGATCCCGACTATCCCTCCTTTGAGAAGTTCAAGGGATTGTTCAAGAAGGAGCGGATGACGATGCTCTACAGCCACACCGTCAGTGAAGCGGAACTCAGAGAGGTCAGCGGCGCATCTAAACAGTTCACTTTTACTTCTCCACTTCTTCGTCGCCACCCTGTCTATTGTGGGTGCGCTGTTGACCTATTCAGCTGGAGGAGAAGGTGTTGAAGTTGGCCTTCAAGCAGTTCCTCGAAGGAGCCGAGGTCAAAGACAAAATCTTCGGCATATACCTCACCTGGGTCATGTTCCTGGTTCAGCCGCCCAACTACGCCATGCGGGTGAGAACGACAGAGGAAGGTTCCCTTTTCCTTAGATGTTGTACTTTGAGAATGGTGTCTGCCTTATCGCAATCGACCAAAGCCAATCCACTCGTGTGATGTTTGACCTTTCAGCTGAAGGTGACGCCGGCGTCGCTGCAGGCGTTGACGGATTTTGCGAGAGCTGAGGTGACGGCCGAAGGGAAGAGTCGCGTCGAGGTCTTCCACTGTCTCTGCCAACTCTGGAAACACGACGCCTACTCACTCTGCTACTCACCTGAAGAGGTAGAGCGGCCCAGAGCTGCGTAGTGCGTTGATTGTGCGAACGTAGCGAAGTCTCCGTGTGCTGCAGTTCAATCCGCTGAGCTTCCACAAGTACGAAGATCCCAGAGGAGGCGGCGCTGGCGTCGTTCTGGACGAGGAGAGTGAAAGGAACGCCAAAGAAGCCGTCGCATTCGCCGCCGACGTCGAGAAGGCGACGAAAGAGGGTCTGGAGGTGCTGCCATTCGTCCTTCGGCTGTTGCTTATCAATTGCCTCAATGCCTCTTCGTTTCGATTGAAATGGGGTTCTATTTAGGAGCTGGGCGAGTGTCAGACGAAGCGCGATGAGATGTATCAGGGGCTGCCAGACGACTTCCGCGGAAGGCTGGGCAGTTTGGCGGAAGCGAGTGAATTCAAGAAGTTTAGAAGGTGTGCTTTGTGGGAGGGTTCATTTATGCACTTCAGTGCGTGATCGTTACAGCGTACCTTGCGATTGTTGCAGAGGCCTGACGCGCGATCTGCAGAATCTGCTGAAAGTGAGCGAGGCAGCCAAAGACGAGGAGGAGCCAGATCCCGACGACAGTCTCGTCTCTTCGATTGCCTCGAAGCCGCCCTTCGCCTTCGCTTCTTCCCCTGCCGTCAGCCTCTTCTCTCCCTTCTCTGTCGCTTCGAGTTGTTGTCGATTATCGTCAGTTCAGAAGCATATGTCTCTCTCGCGTTTCAGGCCGCTTCTTCTCGTCGGCAGATCAGAGAGCGGGCCTTCCAGTCGGGAATCAAGCCGAGTCGCAAGTACGAAACCCACTCAACCGACAGCAGCTTCAACTTCGCCGAAGCGAAGCCGGCGTTCGGATCGCATGGAGGTGAGAACTGGCTCTTCCATGTATGCTCACAGACCTGTGTAGTTGTGGGCGGCGCGTGTGAGGGTGTATCGTGTCTGTGTGCATATTGCAGGGAAGCAGGAAGAGACGACGGCCTCCGACTTGGACGACATCCTTCTGAGAGAGGCCGGACTGACAACGACCGGTGGCCAGAACAAGAAGAGAAAGAAGAAGAAGCGCAGCAATAAGGTGACCTTGCTATGGGAGAGAGAGAGAGAACGACTTTTCCGCTTCTGACGTCAACCTTCCTTCCTTCCTTCCCTCCTTCCTTCCAGGAGAAGTCGACGGCCGCTGACAGTCCGTTGTCGTCGCCGGCTGCTTCGCAACTCGAAGTGGTCAAAGTGAAGAAGGGAAGCGCCGCCAAGAAGAAGCGCCAGTCGACCAGTGCCCAAGACGCCAACAAAGGTCAGACGCACGAACGTGACGTTTTGCTAGGCTGCTCTGTTTGCCAACGCGCTTTTGATTCTTCAAGAAAATGTACATACCTACTGGGTAACAATATGAGTTGATTTATATGCAGTTTCGGTCTGCGCTCCTCGTCTTTTTCTCACTATCTGTCTCTGTCTTTCAGTGAGAAAGGCGGACGAAGAGCTGGAACTGTTGTTGGGACTTCCGTCGAAGCTGCCGAAGAAGCAGAAGAAACAGAAAAAGAAGAAGAAACGACAGCCGACTGAGGAAACGAAGGAAGAGGAAAGCAAAGAAGAAGACGGCGACGACACTTTGTAGCGAACTTTGCTGTCCGCTGTGTTTAGTGCTGGTTGTCGTTGCGATGCTGTTTCTTGATTGGATTTGATTCTGTTTTCTTTCCCGTTGTCTTCTAGGTAGTTGGCTGTTGTTGGCGGTTGTTCTTTTGTTCGTCCGATGTAGTGGTATGGCCGCCTTTGTGCGAAACGGCTACAGTATTTAGTGGTTCCTCTGGTAGTTGCTTCAGTTGACGAGTCGATCATTGTAGGCTGCTTTGAGCTGCTCAATGAAGTATGGCCGGCCACCTACCGTGATATGCTTAGGGTCCGCCAATCTGTGTGAACGTATAGGATCACTGAAAGTGATATGAAACTCGGAAGCTGGGGTTAAGGACTTAAGGTGGAAACGTCTCCGTGAGCAACAAACTTGCTGCATGGAAACGCTAATGTTCTGACACGGATCTGCTGTGATTCAGACGACCCAAGCGCAGAGTTATGTAGCAGCAGCAGCGTACGGACGGATACTGAACGAATATCAGACGAGGAGACACTGGACGGCGACGTCCCTTCTTCCGTTGTTCTCCTTCAGTGCCAGCGCTTCGCTGGTTCCGTTCAGCTTCTCTTCTTCACTGCTGCGAATCTACAAAGCCCAGGCGTTGGTTTGACACGATGTATGTACATACAGGCAGGCAGAACAAACGCCCGGGAAAAGCATGGCGAAAGAGGGCCAAACTGACCAGAACGGCCTTTTCGTTGGGTCCGTGCTCTACGTAGACAACTAGCAGATTGTCGGCGTCCACAAAGCGACTCGCCATCCTTCGTGGCGGCCACAACTCGCGGCAGACGTCGTCCAGTGAAGACGTGGCCAAAACTGCGTCTCGAACCGCTGCCATTTCTCGAACGGTTTCCCTCTGGAAAAGAGGAGCACTTCTCAATTTCTCAAGCGGTGTATATTCTCAAGAGGCGTGAGGAACGGCAGCTATAAAGAAAGACCTGCTGCTGTACCTGTTGCTTCTCGCCCTCTTGAGATGCTCCTTCAGCAGCAGGGATGATGACCATCTCTGACAGCTTGAGCGACTCGCTTCTCTGCAGTTTATACAATTCGTATTATGTTTATTTTCCCGCAGAAGAGATCTCTTGTGTCGCTCACCTGGCCATCAACGGTCGTAGGCGGTTGTCTCGCTGCTCCGATTCCAAAGTCGCTGTCGTATGATAGTGACGGTTCCTGGCTCGAGACCAACCACCATTTCTAAGTGAACGACTACATACATATGTTGACAGTGATCTCCGACTCGTGATTGTACATACATACATTGTGTACCAATGTACATACATCTTGAAAGCACACCTTGTAGTGTAGGCCTTCTTGGTCGACAAGCTCCTGAGCGACTGCATCTTCTTCGCCGTCTTCGTCCGTTCCGCTCTGCGACTCCTCTTGAATCTCGTCGTCTTCGAGTGGAGGAGATGGAGATCCGACGAGGTGGTCGACGGAAGACGAAGCAGAAGGCGCCGACGTCTGCGTTTCCGACACTTCTCGGAAGAGGGACGACGGCGCCGATAGACGCTCTTCCACTTCGAGTCCTTCCTGATCCTGAAACGGCCAGGGACTACCCACGAAGCGATTCGTCTGCTGCTACTCTTTCGAACCTCCGAAGCATTTGGTTGGTTGACGGTCGCAGATGTGCATCGGCCATTGCAGGCTAGTCGCAGCTCGACAGATGCCTGGCCGTTGGCGTCGTCCAAGCGTTGTGCAGCGGCGCAGACCAACCCCACTGTCAATCCAGTGGCGAAATCGGTTCCTGTAAGAAAAGGATATCGACGCATTGACGCGGCCGATGGTGATCGACACTCGACAGAGCCGTAAGAGCGACCAACCAAGTTGAGAGCGCCCATCAGCCCAGTGAAGTGCCGTCCACTCGCGAACGACGGCGCCGACCATTGTCATCCACCATTCGAGCGTCGGCTGCCTGCCGCCTTCTTCCATCGAGCTGAGGAGACTGCTGACACTGACACTGACGGCCCCTTGCCTTCTCGGCTGCGTCTCTGAGTCTGAAGAGAAGGGATCAGTCGTCAATATCGCTACTTTTGCTAGCCGTCCAACCATCGAAGACTACCGGATGCCTCTGGCGCCGTCGTGGCATTGTCGTCGAAAGGAGGAAGCGACGCTTCGAAGAGGAGACGGAACACTTTGTCGGAACAGCCACCCGCCGCCACATTAGACGAACCTCCTTCGAATTCCATTGTTGGCGAGAACTTCTTACTTCTAATCGTCTAGTTTAGTTTCGCGTGATGATACGTATAGAGTACAGTTACATATACAGAAATGGCGAAGTTCTGGTTTGGCAGAATCTTGGTGTCACCATAATGTTAGTTGCACATGTAACACTTGCAAAGCGTCTGGCTCTGAAATACCTACCCACTTACCTACCAGCATTGATTACATCCGTCTGTGTGGTTGCATGTGTCCTTGATTGTATCGTTTTCTGAACGAATACCACACCCAGAAGACGGTTAGTCGGCTGGAAGGTTCGAGTGTCTGTAGTTCTGTCTGAAGTATTAGTGTCTGTGTTGCGACGAACGGCCAGTTGTTCTTGGCGCCTCGACACGGCGATTCAGCCGATCGTGAGAATAACTACTCGCCGGCTTTCACGTCTGAGAGGTGTGAGCGTCTGCTTCCAAACTCAGCTGTCTGGTGCTATTACCCACGCGCGAGCTAGCGTTGCAGATGGAGCGACGGTGCGCAAACACCAATTCAGAGCATCAAAAGGTTGTGTGGTCCTCCTGCAATCTGCATCGGTGTACTCGCTCAATTTCCTGCAGTGGTGTATGGTTCCAGCGTCTGCATATACACTGCGCACAAGATATACCTACATGTACAAGTGGTTTGTATTTTCTTGTATGTTTTATTTGTATACATATTACACAAAACAAAGCCAATGCACAAACTTTGTATATTGTATATTTCTACCATATAAAATTGGTTCCTGTGGCGATGTAAGTTCGTAGAAATTCTGCTCTATTCCATATTATTTCAGGAATCAAATTTATCTGAGCGGTTAAACACCTGGGAATTGTCAGAATTAGGTCCGCAGTGATACGGTAGTGCATACTTTGAGCTGGAGATTAGCGCACAGGTATGACAACCGTAGTGTATATGTTTCCCTGCTAGAGTACACTACGTACTTGCTTGCATGTCTGGACTGGGGCTAGCTGTGTACTGTAGAAGCTAACTGAGGTTTATGAAGGACCGATTTTTCAGCCGTCCGAATCTTTGCGCGCTAGAGTACGGGTAAAGTGCTATGGCCGGCGTCACTGGGATCACACAGATCACACCAGGTCTACTTCCATCGATCGGGGAATATCTACTCTTGTGGTTCTTCGAGTTGGCGCAGCTCGCGTAGTAGTTGGGCGAAGGTGGGCCGGCCGTCGGGCTCGTAGGCGAAGCAGCGCCGCATCAGCTCGGCGACCGGCAAGGCATTGTCGACGGGCAGGTGCTCACCGCGGCGCACCATTCGCCCCACACGGCCGATTGGCGTCCCTTCCCAGGGGGTCCTGCCGTCGTTGTAGATCTCCCAAAGCAGCGCCCCGAAGCTGTAGACGTCGCTCTTGTGGCTGAACTTGGGCTCCTGCAGCACCAGCGTCTCGGGCGCCATCCACTGTAGGGGCCAGTGCTGCTTGGCGAAGTCCTCGCTCGCCTTGTCGGGGAACTTGCCGTTGTTGCTCAGTCCGAAGTCGGCGATCTTCAGCTGGCCCCGCTCGGTCAGCAGACAGTTGCGGGCGGCCAGGTCGCGGTGTAGCACCTCCTTGCTCTCGAGATAGGCCATTCCTCTTGCCGTGTCGCCGCTGTGGCGCAGCCTCTCTTCCGCCGACATGCGCTGGCCGAGAGCGATCAGGCGTCTCTGAAAAGCAGGAAGAGCTACTTTTTAGCAGTGACTTGAGGGCAGTGAAGGCTGCGAAGGCGAACCAGGAGGGAGCCGTTGACGCAGTATTCGAGTACCACTTGCACCGGGAACGTGTCGGCTGCCACTCCGTATAGGTGGATGATGTTTGGGTGACGAAGGTCGGCCATGATCTGCGCCTCGCGCAGTAGCTCCTCGCGGGCGCGACCGGACGGTTGCGCAGTCGGCCGGCTCGCCTTGATGGCCACGTCGATGTGTCGGACTCCGCAACGGCCGCGTCGCAGCAGCGTCCCTCGGTAGACTTGGGCGAACTGGCCGCTGCCGATCTTCTCCATTCTGCCGAGGTCTCTCGAGGCGATGTGGTAGCGCGGCCGTGGGACCAAATTCTTCAGCGTCACGTTGTTGGGAAGGTGATGCCGGCGGTAGTGGTCGACCAGCTCCACCATGTTGTTGAAGTGGCGCATCTGTCGGTGGACGCACCAGCGGCGCGGAGCCCCTGCCTCCCTGCTGGCCTTCCTGATGGCGTAGTTGTAGACTCTGCCCTCCCGCCTGACGACGATGCTCACGCGAGCGGGACCGCGCTCCGCCGCTTGCGCCGTCTTGACCAGCCAGTCGCCCTCGTTGACCAGCCGCCGCTTCACGATGGCCGAAGGCACCACGCCGTGGTAGTAGGTCTGGTCTTCCATCCGACTGCTAGCCGCCGACGCCGACGATGCGCTCGACTCTGCCGAAGACGACGGCGCAGACGCTTGCCCTCCTCCGGTTGTCTCGTCCTCCGGCACTTCCGCCATGTCTCGTCTTCTTCTCTGTCTTCTCTTAGTTAGCTATGCTTTCGTTCTACAAGTATATAAATTGAGGTTAGACCTGACTATTAGAGAGGGAGTACTAGTCGAGTGTTTCGCAACACAAGGAAAAGACTATGAATGCCAAGTGTGGTGCTTTGGTTTCTGTGACTTGCGACAGTTTCTGTTTCTGTGACAGCTTCTGTGACTTGCGCGATACAGTACATTGTAGTGTCTTATGCAGTGTCGCCTACATACAGTGTCTTACGCATTTCGGCGTTACATTCACTTTCGGCTGCGCGGAGGTCATCGTCATCCTCAGTCGGCCTATTGACTGGCCACGAAAATGGGACGAAAGCGCCAGAGACAGAAAGAGGGAAGGAAGAAGGCCGTTCCAACGAGCGGTCAGCCAATGAAGAGCGCGGTCAGCGACGCGCGCCCGCCCGTCGCTCGCGAAAGAAGCCGCCGACGGCTCGAGTTGAGAAAACCAGTTTTCACGCTTCGCGAAAGCCTTGGCGCATTCTCAGCCTCCACTGCTGCTGCAGAGGAGGGAATAGAAGGGGTTGGCTAAGGCAATACACACACTGACACGCAGAACGAGAGCAGCGGCCGGCCGGCCGAGTCATCTGGCGCAGCTGGCAAGCAGCCGTCTCGGCCTCCGTTCTTGAAAGACGGAGGCAGGCACGCGCTGCAACTACCTTCCCCCCTTTGACAAAGCGCGCGAGGAACTATACAACGGTCGCCTCTGGCCAGACGCAGGCGCAGCGAAAGCACGACGGCGCCCCCAAAGCAACGGGCGCTGCCGTTGCGGGAGAGTCTGAGGTTAGGCTGCAGTGAGCGAGCAGCTAGCGTCTGCTGTTGTTTGCTGTTTCCTGCATTATCCGCCTCCGTTTCTTTGGACGATCGTGCTCGTCCTCTTCATCAGCCCTTCTGCCACGTCAGCGCCTTGCTACATAACTGGTTGCTCTTTCGAAAACTGCCCACCCACCACCTACGTACGTAAGCTTCGCCGCAATCCAGGCAACCAAGCAGTAGCCATCATGCCGTTTAAGCCAGTGGAGCATCCCAAGTGCCCGAAATGCGGCAAGAGCGTGTGAGTTGGCGTCTGTGGCTCGATCTGTTTTCGCCACTGTTAGACCTTCTCTTTATTCGAAATACCGACGATTTGTTGCAGGTACGCGGCTGAGGAGAAGAATGCCGGCGGATACAAGTTCCACTCGGCCTGCTTCAAGTGCAGTGAGTGCTTATATACCGCCTTCCCTTTCCCTCTTGTTTCAGTCTCTGGCTCTGCCGCGTGCAGCTACGCATGTACACTACAAATGTGTATGTACATATGTAGATGGGCGCCATTGTCGCAGGCATGTGCAACAAGATGCTGGACTCGACCAACGTGTCGGAGCACGGCGCCCAGCTGTTCTGTCGCCAGTGCCACGGCCGTCGCTTCGGACCCAAAGGCGTGGGATTCGGCATCGGCGCCGGCGCGCTCACCACCGACAAGGGCGAACGCTTCGGCAACACCGAGAACGCCATGGGGTGGGTGCGTTTCCGATCAACGATAAAAGCCCATTTCCAGTAGGATGGAGATCCTGCAGATGCATTCTAGACGGGTGAAACTCGAAATTACAGGGCGTGAAGCATGACCCCGCTTAGTGCCAGTTGTTGCCGCAACTACAGCGGAACAATGTACTCTTTCTTTCTTTCAGGGGAGCTCCCTTGACTGGGGAAGCTTTCGTGGCTCCCAGCAACCCCAAATAGGCCCACTGCGCCATCCCAAGACAAAGGCATCGCAGTCGTCTTCGGCACCGCCTATCAAACCGATCGGTCGGCCTTCCTCTCTAGGGTCAAGTTACGATTTCTTTGCGTTTCACGTGTGACTGATCGAAATCGGACACTTGCTGCATTGCCTATTACTAGTGCTATGTATTACGTTCGCGCCAGCTGTTGCTTTTGTTGTTGAGCGACCTGATCGCGTTTTGTCTTCCTCTTTGTCAACAATATCGGTCGAGTAACCACGAGCGGGCGCACAGTAGGTAGCTCAACCAGTCACTAATAACCAAACTTCTCTCTGTCTAACAGTCGGCGCGACGAAGTGCTAGCGTCGCCTTTCAATGTCTTCACTCAAATGTTGAACACCCTGGGCTTGTTGTACTTGCGGGAGTTGCGCTTGAGAAGGGTGCCTCTGGAGAAGAAGTGGCGCAGTCGGCGGCGCAGCGGCCGGCCCAGGTGGGGCTCCAGGCGACTCTTGAAGTCGTGATAGAGATCTTCCGCCTTCAGCGGCTCCTCTTCCTCCTCCTGCTGCTGTTGTGAGAGCGACGAAGCACTCTCATCGTCAGAGGGCGTGGGCGGAGCTCTGAAAGAATGCGGTCCTATACCATCGTAGTGGCGCTGGCCGGAAGCGCACGACCTGCACTCGTAGGCCAGGTCGGTCGACGGGGCGCAGATGTCGGCGAGACGCCAGTTCTCCTTCCCCCTGACGGCCTTGAGAGCCTGGGAGGAGGGCTCAAAGAGCAGTGGGGGAGCGTCGATGCCGAACAGCCTGTCGAGTGCCGCCCTCGCCGCCATCTCGGCGGCGATTTCCAACGACTCGCCGGCCGCTGCAACGCGAGCCCAGCTTTCCACGAACCACACACACTTCCGCCAACCTGTGGCGCAACTCACAGGAGGCGATCAGACTCCTGTCGGAGTAGATGCCCACTTGGCAGACAGGGGTGACCGTGAAAAAGCCGTCCGATCGGAGGATCCTGTGAAAGATAGATTTTTGGTTATCTGTATGTTATTCAGACAAATTGCTTCCAGAAGTTTGGAACCAACATCTAGAGTATACGTTACCTGGGCTCAGGGGGTCCCATGGAGCGAGCCTTGAGGACGTCTGCCAGCACGGCGAAGGGCTGTCGGAGATAGAAGATTGAGTTCAACTCCACGCCCAACAACTGGGTCAGCACGAAGTGGAGTATGAAGAGGTCCGCCCTCGCCTCGCCCTCGAATTGCGACAGAGAATGGAGATACGACCCCGCAGAGAAGTGCCTATCCTCGCGCCTCGAAACGGACCCAACCTTGTCCTGTTGAATGGCCCCAATCAAAGCCCTGAGGCCGTCGGCTAGCTTCTCTCCCTCTTCCGGATCATCGACCACCTCAACAGAGGAGCAAAAGGTGGCATCAGTTGAGCGTGTGACATGCGCGTCAACGCTGCTAACCCTGGTCACGAAGTCGTCGAGTCCCAAGTGGCGGCCAACGTACGCCAGCATCTCCACCGAAAGGAAGTAGTCGCCAAACGCACTGTGACGGTAGAAAGGGTACGGTAACAACATAAGTCAGTAACAGTAGCACCATGCTGTCAACACTTCCCCCACCGTATGCCTTCCTCTGGACATTTGGGGAAGGCCAGACGAAACCACGCTCTCGAATATGTCTTCGCCGCATTCTGGCCTAAAACAGTTGGCAGATGGACAATGTAGCTGCATCTTTACCGAAACGCCGCGCTCACCCAAAGAACACAATTGCTGTTGTCCGAAGGCCGTAGTAGCTTCCTCAGCGTCTTCCTCGTCGGAATGTTCGTTGGACGCCGACTGCTCAACTGGCTCGTCTAGTCCGAAAGCCGTGCGCAGCAAGTTCTCGCTCAGGCCGTCTTCGCCCAGACGCGAGCGGAAGGCGAAGAGTTCGCCCCTCTGGTGCCTTCAAACAGCGTAGCACAGGTTGGATAAAAGAACAAGTGATAGCTAGCGCGTTGTGGCGCCTCGCGTGGTCAATTGCACGCACACGGTTCAACGAACGTTTCTTCTGGCAAAGAACAGCACGATGACCGCCAAACGACGAACGTTGCACTACTGAACCCATGGAATGGAATTCGAACATCCTATCTATACTCATATGCCCCAGCCAGTAATAATGTCGGCTAATTCAGTTTGCTAATCTTCTCTTCTCTTCTGTTCTGTGTCTATATGCGGAAGACGCCAAAGTCCGTGGGCCGTATGGGGGCGTTGAGGGCGGCACTGAGGCTGAGGCCGAGGACGGCGCGCGTGTCGGCGGGATCGATGACGCCGTCGTCCCAGAGACGGCCCGAACTGAAGTAGGGGTGGCCTTCGCGCTCGAAGCGGTCCACGATGGGCTGCTTGATGGCCGCTTCCTCCTCGGCGCTCATTGGTTCCTTGCGCTGCCTCTCGCGTTGGTCCTTCTGGATCTGGCAGAGAACGTTGGCCGCCTGCTCGCCGCCCATCACGGAGATGCGCGCGTTGGGCCACATGTAGAGGAAGCGCGGCGAGTAGGCCCTGCCGCACATGCCGTAGTTGCCTGCGCCGTAGCTGCCGCCCACGATCACGGTCAGCTTGGGCACGTTGGCGCAGGCGACGGCCGTGACCATCTTGGCGCCGTGCTTGGCGATGCCCCCGGCCTCCGCCTCCCTTCCCACCATGAAGCCCGTGATGTTCTGCAGGAAGATGAGGGGAACGGCGCGCTGACAGCACAGCTGGACGAAGTGCGCTCCCTTCATGGCCGACTCGCTGAAGAGCACCCCGTTGTTGGCCACCACGCCCACCGGGTAGCCGAACAGGCTGCCGAAGCCGCACACCAGCGTCTCGCCGTAGAGACGCTTGAACTCGTCGAATCGGCTGCCGTCCAGGATGCGCCCGATCACCTCGCGGGCGTCATAGCTTCGCTTCAGGTTGTCGCCCACGATCCCGTAGAGGTCCTCGCCGGGAAAGAGAGGTGGGTCGGCGCCGCTGATCGACAGGGGCAGGTCTTGGGCCTTGCTGCGCGGAAGGCCGGCGACCAATCGGCGACCGATATGGAGGGCGTGCTCGTCGTCGAGGGCGTAGTAGTCGGTGACGCCGGAGCGAGAGCAGTGGAGGTCGGCTCCGCCCAATTCTTCTGCCGAGACGTTCTCGCCCGTGGCCGCCCTCACAAGCGGCGGTCCCCCAAGGAAGACGGTGCCCTGTCGACGGACGATGACCGCCTGGTCAGCCATGGCCGGCACGTAGGCTCCCCCAGCCGTGCAGCTGCCCAGCACCAGCGCTATCTGGACAACGCCCTCGGCCGACATGCGCGCCTGATTGTAGAAGATCCGGCCGAAATGGTCGCGGTCGGGAAACACCTCCGCCTGACTGGGAAGGTGGGCGCCGCCGCTGTCCACCAGGTAGAGGCAGGTGAGCCTATTCTCGAAGGCGATCTCCTGCGCCCGCAGGTGCTTCTTGACCGTCGCCGGGTGGTAGGTGCCGCCCTTGACAGTGGGGTCGTTGGCCACGACCATGCACTCTCGGCCCTCGATTCTGCCGATGCCCGTGATCAGGCCGGCGGACGGCAAATCTTCCCCGTGCGCCGCCAGCTGACTCAGCTCCAGAAAGGGCGTGCCGGGATCGAGCAGACGCACGATTCTCTCCCTGGCCATGAGCTTGCCCTTCGACTCGTGGCGCTTGCGCGCTTCCACCCCGCCGCCCTCCTCCACGCGCTCCACCAGCTCGTCCAACTCTTGGACAAGAGCGCGCATCCGACGGTCGTTCTCCTGGAAGTCGGCGTCCGCCCGATTCGGCTCCGTCCCAGCCGTACCAATGCCCACACCGGCTGCTCCTAAGGCGTCGACGGCCGCCGCAGACGAGGACAGCGCCGCCGAAGGGACGCCGCCGCTGCGCCTACAAGCAGGGGCGTAGCCAGGATTCGCAAGTGCAAAAAAATTGTGGTGGGGGGGGGGGGGCAACAATCTGTTTGCGTTTAGTGTACGGCAAATGTGTTGCACCGCAGACGGAAATTCCGATATTTTGCTTCGAAAGAGAAATCTTCACTAGTTGCGCGAAAATCTTGAACGTATACAGCGCCGCACAAAAACTCTTCACAATTCAGAGCGCCTCAGGCAAAAAATTTTCGCATTGTAGAGCCACACAGACCAAAATTCTTGACTACTTCTATACAGCGCCAAGTAAAACTTTCTACCCGCCGGCATCTGTGGGAGGGCGGGGCATTCGCCCCAATGTCCCACCAGCTGGCTACGCCCCTGCCTACAAGCGGACAAGTCGCTACCCGTCTACGGCGCCGACGACCGATAATGCTTCTCTCGTGTGCTTCGAAGGACTTTCACATAGAAATATTCAACCGGCATCGTTCCCTTCCCACTTCGTTAGAGGGAACAAAAGCACGGTATGTAAAGGAAGACCGATCACTGACCAATTAGGGTAGGCCGAGCGGTGCAGCGGCTCTTCTGGTCCAGCCAACTGACGGCGGTTCCAGAGGTCCCTCAGATAGGCGTGCTCCCAGTTCCTGTACCCGCGCTCTGCAAAGACGAAGGAAAATAATAATAATAATAAACTTACAACTAGCGAACAATACGTAACAAATTCCCCACCTGAAACTGTGTTGCATCGAATGGCAACGGCTGACCGGCCCAGTGGCCGCAGGCAGCTTCGCAACATCTCCGAAGTCCAAACTGGCCTGTGAAACAAAACGGAACGGTCGACATAACGACAGCAAACCAGATCGTATTCGTTGAGATATGTGCTAGAGACGGGGGGCTCTGTCCACAAAATAGCAGTCGGAAAAATGCAGCTTTTACTTCGGTGCGGAATAAACTGCACATCCCAAGAAAGGCAAATTCGAAGTATACATTGGCGTCTGATGAGAGGCACGAACAGGCAGGTACGCAACGCGGGGCACCACGATAGATCACTGGAATTTGGGCCGCTTGGAGGCCGGCTGATCGGAAGAGGAAGCAGTGAGCTCTCGCGGGAAGGAATCGGGCAGATCGCTCTCGATGACGTCAAAGAAGTCCGTCAGACACAAGCCGGAGGATGTCTTGGGCGCCTGAGCGTATAGATGAGTTCACCTACTACGGTAACGATCCACTACAATCTACAGTACCCTCGCTGAAGCGCAACGAAACGACCTATGTTACCAGCAGGCAGCAGTGAACATATGTACCTCCTCTCGAATGACGGTCTTGGGGGCGTCTCCGAAGTTGTCGCTGCTGAGGCCGACGGCGTTGAGTATGCCCAGCTTCTTCTGCACCAGAGGCCTGCAAGCAACCCGAATAGATAGTCAACTGGCACCCCGAAAGACAGACAGCTAAAGAATGCAGCGCGAGCGCACCAGATGAGCTCGTCGACGGTGCCCAGCGCCACCAGATACTGTACCAGGACGCTGTCCTTCTGACCCACCCGGTGCGCTCTGTCTTCCGCCTGGACCAAGATCTGGAAGGAAGGTAGTCGACATTACGCACGAACTCTCATCGATCGCTGCGCCACTACTGCACGCGATGCAGTACCCCGGGATTCCAGAAGAGTTCGCCGAAGACGACGGTGTTGGCGGCGGTGAGTGTGACGCCGATGCCGGCTGCAGTGATGGAGAGAACGGCCAGGCGGATCTTCTCCTCCGTCTGGAAGAGAAGGCACTGCTCCTCGCGCTGCTTCGCCCCAGTATGGCCGTCGATGCGCACCGACTTGTGACCCTGAAGGTGGGGAGAAGGAAGCGCCAACGTGGGTTGGGCGGAAGCAGTTAGGAGAACGGAAGAGCCTCACCGCTTTGGCCGTGTTGAGACTGAGCGCGTCCATGAGCGACTGGTGATGGGCGAAGACGAGGATCTTGTGGCCGGTGTCCAGAAGGTCGATGACGTAGCGAGAGACGGCGTCCGACTTGGCTACAGCCGATTCAGAGTAGAGTTCCATCAGCTGCTCGCGACTCTTCTTCGCGCCCTGAAAGAATCCCTTTCCAGAACAGCAACCCTCTCAAACTCTCATCAACAGAAGCAATTGGGGTTACTCTGGCACTGCCGCCCAGCTGCGCCCTGACGTCCTGCATGTCCGAGAGGCACTTCTTGACCTGCTCGTGGTCCAACACGATCTTCTCCCTGCGCTTGTCGGGCAGATCGTTCAGAACGTCCGCCTTCAGACGCCTGCAACTGCCCGTATGTATAGCAAGGTACTGTGCGCTGCCAATCCACTCACCGTACCGTATCATGCAAGTCTCCTCGAGAAGAACGTTCAGCTCAGTCGAGTAGGAGGCCCCTTTCGCTTCGAAGTTGTTGAACTTGCCAACCGCCCCTTCGCAGTAGCGAGTGCCAAACTGCTTGAAAGTCGGCAGCCAGCCGACCTATAAGCGGAAACGAAGTACCTGAACCTGGCGGCAAAATACTCGGCAGAATGGATAAGGAAGATGAAGAGTGACGTTGTACCTTGAGAACCTTCAATTGGTTGTACAGTTCGGCCGGTCGGGAGAGCGCAGGCGTGCCCGTCAGCAGCAGCAGCCGCTTGGCGCCCTAAATGGACGGAATTCATGACGGAACGGTTTCGACAGACAGACATGTGGAAGTAATACCACAGTACACGCACTTTGGCCACAGTGACGGCGGCCACGGAGCGCTGCGCCTTGAAGTCCTTGATCATGTGCGACTCGTCCTGCCAGAGTACAGAATCGAAGTCAGTTTCACTCCCGTCTAGTAGAGCAGAAGCGGAGAGCACTCACGAAGATGACGATCTGGAACTTCCTCTGGGCGACAGAGTCGCGCTTCGAGGTCAGCAGGTCGTAGCTGAGGATGACGACGGCGTCCTTCTTCCCTGAGGGAGGCAAGGGGTCGCTGCCCTTCTGCAGCACCGACACCGAATCCTGCGGCACCGACGGCAGCCAGCGGTGGACCTGCTGAAAAGAATAGGCGAAGGCAGTTTCGGGTAGATGTCAGCTCAGCTGCTACCCTCACTCACGCTTTTCCACGTGTAGCGCATCGAAGAAGGACACACGATCAGAAGAGGCCACTCAGACTTGAAGTAGGAGGCCACCCCCAGCGACTGAATCGATTTCCCTGGAAAGTCGCAAGGCGTCGGAGTAAGTTTCGCTAGTGGAATCAAGAACGCCAAGTGGAATGGTCGCCAACTCACCTAGGCCCATGTCGTCGGCGAGCAGCGCACGACCGTTCAGCCCGATTGCACGACTGAAATGGGATAATGACATTCGAATTCTTTGAATTCAATCTCGCTACGCAGCCCTCAGTCAACGCTCACCAGACCCCCGTACGCTGGAATGGGAACAAGTGAGACAGCAACGCTTCCTCTATCGGCGACAAATCGACGTCTTCCAAAGTCGTGGAGACGGGCTCTATCCCTTTGATGACTCCAGAGAACACGTTCTGCACCCATGTGGGCAGAGTGCCCAAGAGAACATCGAGCCCAGCCAACTGCTTTGCTCCAGCCACTGCAAAGCAACACATTAGCAGACAACGCCACATTGCAGCCGACGAAATCAGCGCAACGCGAAGCGAACCCACCGAAGGCCTGGTATTCGCCCAGTGAAAAGGACCAGCTTCGATCTGTCGCGCCTGAACGTTGGCGGCAGTCATTACTCCCGCCAGCTCGCAAAGGCGCAACAAAGAAACAATAAAGGGGCGCACAGTAGGCGCGGCTCTTGAAGGTCTTGAAGAAGGCGACCAGCTCCTCGTTGTAGGCGGCCGTCTTGACGCGAAAGCGCTTGCAGGCCACAAGCTCGCAGTCGGCGCGCAACTGCCGACGCGGCTTCGAGGCGTCGAAGTAGGGACTCGTCCTGACATGATGAGGGGCAGACGACGCAGCTCCATTGCCTGCTTGAGAATCTCCCCCTCCGGCTGAACCAACTCCGAATGGGCCATTTGTACGCGAAGACGGAGCAGCGCCGGTGGAAAGCGACGTCGCGGGACCACCAGCAGCGCCACTGTTCGGAAGTGGATGCGTGGACGATGGGTAGCTGCGCGACAGCTGAGATCGGTTGATCACGGGCGGAGCGCCATAGGCGACGGAGGAAGCAGCCATCTGCTGCTGGCGTTCCCGAGCGAGACGCTCGTCACGACGTCTCAGTGCCGCCAGCCGATTCTGCTCTGCTCTATTCCTCTGTTCCTCCGTCAGCGGCAACTTGGTCCCTTGACCGCCGCTAGTTGGGCGGCCAGTCGCTGCTCCTGCTGCTGCCGCTGGTGTCACAGTTGGCCGATTCTGGGGTTGGTGGTGGTTTGCCGTCTCTCGAATTGGCGCACTCTGTGAACGACGAAAGCGTCAAAATTCCGCCATAGGAGCTTCACAAAAGCCAGTTCAAACTTGTTCACTGCCGACTTCCGTTCCGGTCGGACGGAGTGATTCGGCCACCGGCGCGTTCACGCGAGAGTTTTCCACTTCATGCCTTCTCTCGGCAAAGTCAAAGCAGCGGCGAGCCTGCTCCAGCGCCGACTCGCTGACGGCCACCTGCCTTCCCGATGCCGTTTGGAACATCGACGACGCCAGAGTGACACTTGGCCGCTCGACGCTACTTCACTTTGACTAGGGACGGGCGAGAACGGAGGAAGCAGGCAAATCAACTCCTCGTGCGTGAATCGGACCGGATCCCGGAGGGGTAGGCTCCAGCACACGTGTAGCAAATGCGGTCAGACAAACTTCCCGCCAACTGGAAATGCAGATGGTCCTATCAGTAGACCCAAAACGCCTTTGGCGCCTTCTGGTAGACGGCTCGAAGATCGGCTGCGCAGTTGTCTTGGTGCACATTCTACTAAGTAGAATGCGAAAAGAGTGCCATAATTGTACGGATAAACGGTTACTGTGCAATTTGAAATTGAGAGGTACATAGGTAAATACAATACCCACTGATCTGACTTCTTTCACGGTTGACAGTTTGCGTTGGGATTATAGCATGCACAAACATAAGTGTACATATTTGACGATCGACCACAACAGCAGAGCCGATTCGTAAGATAGCCTGACACCACCCATGTCCATGTGTAGGTTGTCCAGAGTTGACGCCTAGCCTACTCCCAAATCGACACGCTACGTACCAGGCAGGTAGTACGACTTTTCAAAACCTATGCAAAGACTCCAGCGCCCGGTTCAGGCGCCACTTTATCCTTGGCAGGGGAGGTCGGCTGACGAACGGGATTGGAAGCAGGCGTCGTCCACGTCATTCCAAGGTCCTCGGCCGCCTTGCCGTCGGACTGCTCGGCAACGACCGTCTCCACCGGTAGACGCAAGGACCTCGCGATCAAGGAGACGCCCAGCGTCACGAACAAGTTCACTAGCATGGTCACGGTTTTGAAGGGGAAATTGTCACTGTACACCAAGAATGGGGGCACGCCAAGGGACGCTTCGCCTCCCAGCAGGCGGAAGAGGAGGCCGGCGGCGGAGCCGATGACGACACCGTAGCTGTTGACCATTGGGGCATAAATGACGCAGCAGAGCTGGGGGAAGAGTATGACGTAGACGAGGTCCGAGCATAGGTACCACAGGGCGTACACGCTCTTGACCGTCAGGGCAATGACGCAGGAGATGACGCCGCACACGACCACCGCCACGCGAAGGACCCACAAGGTCTCGTTTGCGCTTGCCTGGAAAGCAACCGAAGCCGGCGTCAAAGCAGCTATACATGGAAGGAACCGACAGCTGTCTGTCCACTGGAAGATGTGTCGCACCTTTGGGCGAAACAGCATGCGGTAGACGTTGTGGGCGAACATGGAGCTGGCCGAGAGGATGGAACTGTCGCTGGAAGACATGACGGCGGCCGAGACGGAGCCGAGAGCGAAGAACATCACGACGACGGGCACCAGCTTGTGCACCACCTGGGGCAGAATCTGCTGGCTCTCCAGCTCGATCATTGTCTGGTTGGCGCCGGGAACAAGGTCCCAGTTGGCCGCGCGCGCCACCAGCCCAATGAAGATTGGCGGCACGCTCATGAGAGCGCAGCCGACGCCGCCCACCATCGAGAGGACCTGGGCTCGCCTCGCCGTCTTCGCCGACAGCACTCGTTGAAAGTAGGCCTGAAGACGGGGGCGCCAGTTCTAACTGTGGCCTTCAGAAGCCGAAGTGGCGGCCCTTGCCTGCCAGGGCATTCCGCCAAAGATGAGGACGAGGAAGTTGTCCACGTAGGAGCCGATGGAGGCGCTGGAGATGTGTCCCAGCCAGGCGGGCGCCGTCACGTTTGGAGGGTTGACGGCTTCGGACAGCGTGCCGATGTCAACGGCCGAATTGTTCCAGGCGAAAGGCACCGCCAGAACCTGTCATCGACAGACCCGTTGCTATGGTGTAATACGTGCACCCCCCCCCCCCCCCCCCCCCCATAATCCTCTTACAAGTCCAAAGGCGACGCAGCAGAGCTGGACGACGTCGGTATACGCCACGGAATAGAGACCACCGAAGAAAGTGTAACCGACGGCAATGCAGGCGCTCACAATCACAGACGTAGTCACATCCAGCCCCAGAATGACGGCCACCGAGGAACCTTGATGAGAAAAGAGCTCCCTTGGGTACGCACAGTAAGCACACAATCACAATATATGAAGATGCAAATATCAATCAACTACCTTGAATTAAACAAATTCAATTAATATTATCAATCGAAGATTAATAAATAGAACAAGTATAATTAATGAATAATAAATAAGTTAATTAATGTAGTTAGTTAATGAGCAACCAAGAAATAAATTATTCTATAATTGCAGGTAATTCTGAAGCAAACTTAAACGGTGGTAACACAACACAAACATGCAACTATCTCCAAATAGCCTGACTTAAAATAAATTATTGAAAGTTAGTTAGTACGGCCAGAATCTGAGTAACGATGTAGTAAACTTCAGTAGTAGTGCAGGGTACATCAAACAAACGAGCCAACCGAGAGCATTCAGGACGGCGGCTGACCACAGAAGTTCTCCAAAGAGGGCGGGAAGGTACATGAGGCCTCCAATCACCATCCCATACTTCTGTTGAAAGGGATCGATCATCGTCACGTAGCCGCGCTCTCGCATCACTTTCGCGAATGCGATTCCACCTGAAGAAACGGCGTGATATATGGTCACTGGTGTAGGCCGGTGGTACACGAGATAGGTACTTAATGGTGGAGACGGTAATGTCGACAATTACATATATATGTACCAATGTCTGAAGTACTGACCAACTAGAAGACTGATGGCGTAGCCGACGGGCGCTTGGGCGTGCAGCAGCCCGCTGGTGAAGACAACTTCGGCAGTACCATTGATGTAGCCACCGCCGACCCACGTAGCTGAAATGTCGCCAATTGAGCTGCTTCCTTTATAGGTTTTTCTCCAAGCGCTAGTGAGGTGCCCCACCGATCATGGTGAAGACGCCGACGACGAGACCGATGTCTCTGCCGGCCACGATAGCTTGCTCGTCTCCGCCCAGGCCGCGCTCCCTCGCCTGCCGACTCTTGTACCAGGCGGCGCCAATGCCCACGAACAGGATCAGCAGGTAGAAGACGACGATGGCGCTCACTCCGACCACCGTCGTCCACAGACCCTCTCCTTCGGCCATGGTCGCTGCTGCTGGAAGCTTGCTCTTCACAGACAAGGGTAGTTCAAGTTCAACTCTCTAAGACACTGCGCCTTATCTGTGTCGAATCGCGAGAAAGGAAAGCGGGCCCCCGAGCGCCGCTCGTCTCACCAAAGGTGTAAACGCGTTACGGCCGCACCGACGTGCCGTTTCAGGTTGCGGCATCGCTGCGCACCTACGTACATACATACCTGTAGTATGTACCTATTTAGGACAAGTACTGAGGAGCAACGTGCGTCGAAAACAGGTTTTGGGAGGAGGAGACATGCAGCCAACACAGTGTCGCTATTCAGCGTTGTCGGCGACCAGCGATGAGCGGACGGCCTTTCATGTTACTGCTGCTGCTCTTCTTCCTGTTCTCACATTCATACAACGTTGGCAGGTGGCCCTCTAAGAGAGAGTTACAGCGTCTTATATTAGTCAGGGCCGTACTGAAGCGCCGTTCCATGTTACTCTGTCCGTGCGCACGTATTCACCTTCGTACACCTAGAAAGGACCGCGCGACAAGGGCGCCGAAAACAAGTTTTGGAAGAGTAAGAGACGTGCAGTCGCTATTCAGCGTCGTCGGCGAACAGCGATGAGCGGACTTTTGGCGGCCATTCATGCTGCTGCCACTCTTCTTCCTGCCCATACTTACACACATCTGTAAAACGTAGGCAGGCGGCGGCCGGCTGAGTGAGAGTTAGGGACGAGGCGACTTATAGTACGACGGCCGCCTCCAGGAAGTGGGCTCTGGTGACGTCGCGTACAAGCCTGCGCAACTCGTAGTCGATACGAATCTACACCAGCAGCCGCGCTCAATCGACTTTCCGAAACGAAGTAAGCAGATGCGGACGGAACGAAAGAAGCAACTCCAGAAGCTAATCCCCTAGTCGCTACTGGGCCGTTGAATAGGCGACTAACACGCCGACGGGCAGGGACGTCACAACAACACTCGTTTTCTCTTATGTACTTACGAAGAGATCCCATGGCACTACTCCAAATGACTTGCATAACACCAGTAGATTGGGTATACGGTAGGTATCGTTGGTCTAAGTATTATGCTCCAGAACAGGGACTACAATACATACCGTACGATAACACACCAACGACAATCAAGTTTCATCATTCTCGATCACAGCCTGAAGTGGATGGAGCCTAACTTCACACCAACAACAGTCAACAGTGCCGCGCCAACAAAACGAATGATTGGCGCCTAATTCGATGCCGCAGTGGCGCCCGATGAGCTGGTACTGGAAGTGTCGGTCGAGGACGATTCTTTTCGCTTCCTCGACTCGACTGAAGATGGGTAACAAAAAGATGGTTGGTTGTGCAGCACCCAAAACAAAGATCCTATCAAACAGGCGACCGGTGAGTGAAGACGAGGGTCCGCGCAGTTTGGAGAAGTAGCGGTAGAAGCCGACGAGCGCGAAGACGACCATGAGGAGGCCGAAGATAGCCGCCGTCGACCAGAAGATCAGCGTCCGATTGCGGTAGTACGAGGAGGGGAACGACTCGCCGCCGTCCGCTTCAAGATCCTGTGGTACATAGGTGGGTCATTGGCAAACTGATAGGTACAAAGACTTGCCTGAGAGGGATTGAGTACTGTACATACTGAATGTACATACATTGCCAGCGTCGGCCGCGTCTCCCGCAGGGACTCCCAGCTGAGAGTTGGGTGCGCGCAGTGATAGACTGACCGGGTGCACCACCAGTGGGAGGTCGGTCTCTTGCTCGTCTTCAGCGCCTGCGCTTGGAATGCTCCGGTTGGTCGCTTGCGACTTTTGCGTCGCTGAAGGAGTGTTGACGCACCGCTGATATACGCACGAAGGCAGGACGATGAAAGCTGCCTAGGCTCACTCACAGCAGGGGGCGCACTTGGGGAAGCAGTCGGCAGGCTCCACGCATGAGCCGAGCGCCGCCGATCGCACGAAGCACCAGGGAACGCCACGGTAGCCGTCGACATCGAAGGAAGCGCAGCCGTCGCCGCCACTCTGAAATCGCCATTGTACACACCAATGTATGTAGCTATTGTGCATAGGTATATAGCTAGCTACATAGCTACTGCTCTACTCATCTGTCGTGACGTTTTCAATCGAGACTGAAGACTCACGGACGCGTCGAGGTTGCGACAGTAGTTGTGACTGTGACGTTGCGCGAACAGAAGGCAGTTCACGCCGTTCTCTTTGGCCCGGCGAAAGGCGTGAAAGAGACTGTTCTCCCCTCCTGGGCAGGAAGAAAGAGCTCTGTAATCAGTTACTGGCGCTTTGATGCGAGCTAAATGCACTAGAGACAACACAGACAAAAGGGCGGAGATGGCCTCGTCCCATGGCACACACGACGCGCCATCGACCGTGGTGGAACGCGAGCCGAAGTACTGCACGCTGCCCTTCTTCAGCGCCGCCGCAATAGACTGTTCGCGCGGGAAGCAACGCATGTCTGCCAAGAAATCGCCGTTGAGATAGGTACTGGCTGCTGCTTGAGAGACATAATCCTTCAATCCACACCGATAACGCCGAAATCGCCAGAGCTCCAAGGTTTTGAGCAGTGCCTCAAGCCAACAGCAGTAGCAGCGCAGACGACGACCAGCAAAGCTGCCGTTCTCTGGATCCCAATCATCATTGCAGCCATACCGCTAAGGAATTGAGATTGGTTGATTGTTCTGTAAGAGAGCAGAGGGCTGTCACGACAGAACGTACAAACTCAAATACCTATGTAGCATGAATAGCAATGCTTGGCGTTGAGTAGAACAACGTGACGCATCCAATGCTGCGCTACAACCCCGCAAAAGCAGCGGGCCCAATAGAAGCTGTTGTACGCCTTCTCTTCGCAACACCAGTGGTGACTGACAACCGTTCACACCACAAATCGGAACAACAGTGGGTTTGTCACGAAGGCGTGGCGCGGTAGCCGCTGTCGATCGCGCGCGAGAACTCGTCCAGAGACAGTCCATCGTCGCCCATGTCTAGGGCGAAGGGGTAGCGCTCTGGTACGGCGCCTTCCATGCCAGCCAACTGTTCCAAGCACTGTCGTCGCTTGTCCCTGTAGTCGTAGAGGAAGAGGCCGGGGACGCGCCGGCACTGCTGCTCGTAGACAAAGCACATGTCGCGGATCTCATTGATGCCCAACTGGTAGCACGTCAGCCGGGGATTCACCCGACAGCGGCGGAAGCTGCAACGCACGCAAGACTGGAAACTTCGGCGAGATAGCCACAGTAGCTGCGTCCCCCACATCTCGTCCGTCAGCTCGTCTTGTTGCTCGGCGGGGAAGAGTGTGGCCAGAGAGCGCCGACTGAATTTCTGCCGGTAGTGGAAGAGGTGGCGGCACAGCTTCTGCACCAAGGGAAAGGGCAGAGGGATGAGGGGCTCCTCCAGCGGCACCAGACGCACCACGCTGACGTCCACCTCTGGGGCTGGGACGAAGCTGGAACCTGGACGGACACCAGCTGACAGCCTGACGATGCTCGTCAAAGTCCCTATCCATTTGCAATCCGATCCATCATCCAGCGACGAACCGGGAATGGTGAAGAGTAGCTGGGCGTCGAGGTACGCTTGCACGACGATAGAGAGCCGGCATCGGTGTCTGCCGTTTGTGGGAGCGACGATCCTCTGCGCCACCTCCTTCTGGAAGCACAGCGTCAACGGCGTCCTCCCGTAGACGAAGGGGCCGCTGCGCTCCGACGCCTGACGCACCCACCTGTACAAATAGAAGGGAAGTAGTGGAAGGTTGCTCACTTCAACTACAGTACGTAATGCGTAGAACAGACGCACTTGACTAGGAGGGGGGAGGCGATGTTGAAGGGCAGGTTGCCCACGACGTGGACGTCGGGCGGTCGGTCGAACCAGTCGTGCGACACCGCCTGCCGAGGCCACAATCGCTCGAAGTCAAAGTCCAAAACGTCGCCCTGCACGATCCGCATTCGGCCCTCGCTCGCCTCCGCCAACATCTGAACACGAAACTACCGTACACCTCGGCAGCGCGATGTGGGAGAAGCGAAGCGCGCGGACCTCTAGGCCGGGCAGAAAGCGGCTGTCCTTCTCAACGACGTCGAGACGGGAGATGTTCTCCTCGAGAAGCGCCCTCGTCAGCCCACCCGGACCGGGACCCACTTCGCACACCATCCCACTACGGATCTGCCCTTGCTTGCGAATCAGCTGCAATGAAACGCGACGAAAAGAACTTCAACGGCGGCTAAAGTTGCACAATTCAGTTTATTCAATGCATCGCGTACATGCGCGTCAGTTCGTCAGCTCGCGGTTAGATTCGGCCGTTATACCAGCGAGTCAAACTGCGTCCTGTTCCACACAACACACTTTCAAAAATGTCACACGCTCTGTAGGCCACCGAAACAAACCTTCCGACAGAGGTTCATGTCGAGAAGAAAGTTCTGTGACAGCTGCTTCTTCGCCGTCAGCTGGTAGACTCGGATCACTTCTCGGATGGTCGGCAGAGGCGGCAGTCGCACTCGCCGGCGGTGCATTCTCGCTTCCACTTCCTTCGCTTCTCACGCCAACCAAAGTATAAGCGCAGCGCGACACAATGTACAGGGTACTGTAGGCTTACAATATTATTCGAGCAACTGATTCGTTCGGGATGTACATACAATTGCACCCATATCGCAGAAAGCTATTCTCATGCACGAAAACCGATATGACAACGCAACGCATCCAAAATCGGCAATTCACCGGCAAAAGGGGAAGGTGACGCTAAGCAAGCTGGACAGCGCGCAGGGTCGGCACGAGAACGGACGGAGAGAGCTCGAGAAGGTACGACGATCACACCCGGCTTGGGACTACTGTAATGGCAGCAGGCAGAACAATTCTCGTTAGCAACAAACGAACGACGGCCCGAAGTTTCAGTAGCTACAGTGTCCTAATGCTTCGCACTCAAACCGTGGCATTACATATGTTGTCTGCCAATCGACAAGAATTCTTTTCAAACAGCCAGCAAGCAGCTCGTCTCGCGCTCCAGATCGGTTACACCACAAGCCAAAGTCGCTCAGTCGTTGAGGGCCGGTTCCAGCTTTATCCTGAATCATTTTGCCTCCAATACCGTATGCTGGAGAGTACGAAAGATATGAAAGTGAGCAGAATGGTCAGACAGCAGCCCAGATGACAAGGGCTATCATTGCTACTATCGAGTCGCGCGAATGTACAGTAGAGTAGGGCACTGTAGAAGCCGACCACTGCTGCTCGATGGGCTTCTCTTTGAGTTCGGCCAGGTCCAGTGTAGTCTGTGCCAGTAGGGGTGCCTTGGTGAAGAGGCCGTAGTTGGCGTCGTCGGCCACCTGTACCAGCAGCTTGTGCGACCACAGGTCCGCGTGGTGGACGTCGAACTCCAGCCTGCACGAGAAACCCTAAGTGGGCGCAAGAAGCGCCAACGGGCGCAGGAAGGAAGCGAAGGGAGCCTACTGGGCGTCGTAGACGGGATCCAGGGTGTCGACGGCCACGGCCGTCTTCTGCTTCGTCTTGTGGCCGTCGCCGGAGAGCAGCTTCACCTTCACATAGGGACTGGCCGAGCCCGCCTTGTCCACGGAGCGCAAACCACTGAGACATAGAGCACGCTTTCCCCACATCCTCCTCTCGTCCAGAGCTCTTTGTGCGAAAAGCGCAAAAGAGTCGGCGCCCAACCTGGCCCTGTAGACGTTGACGACCAACTTGTTCGACTGGAAGCTGTAGCGGGCGCCCAGCTGTAGTCGACCCAGTGGGTTCTCCGACGACCCGTCGCCAACGTCACTGCAAGTAATAGAGACGTCTTCCGGTTGTCAAAGAGCCTACTTTCTACGACCGTAGACAGCATCCCACTTCTCCTTGTTGAGAACGTGCGCCTTGCTGGTCAGCTTGCCGACGATTCCGCTGCTGCGACGCACCCCTTCCGTTCCCAGGCTCAGCTTGTCGACGCCGTCCCCGCTTCCGCCGCCGTTCGCTGAACAGGCCAACCTTTCCTCTTGTCGCTCTTCCAAAGGACGGTCGAAGCGGCGCACCCGTCTGATCTCCGGGGCTGGCGGTGGGGGCCAGAACTTCGACATTGTCGGCGGTTGCCTCTGCTCCTTCTGCTTCGCCAGGGAAGGCGCCAGGCGACGACGGACTGGGAAGACCCACTCCAGCCTTCAGCGCCTGAACTGATCGACAACTACTTGACGATCCGCGAGGGTGCGAGTCAATTCGAATGCGAATGTAAGAACGCAGTACTAGGTCGAGTTGGTGGGTGGAAATCGTAGCCTAACACAGCCACTATTCTATTCGCCGAAAACTACATACATACATATAACCTCCACGCCCGAAGAATATACCCAGACTGCGAGACCATAACGGACGTTCGAGAAGAGAGAACAAGAACCATGCAGCGTCCGAAAATACTAGCCTAATTGATCGCCAAAAGACGGCGGTGCAAATGTTGGCTGCCACTGCCATTTTGGAGAACTAGGAACAAACAACCAACGTACCAAAATAAAACCAAACCCTGAGCTTCTGTCAACTAAGTAAGGCTGGCTAGCGGAACGAGCCCGAACAGTAAGCGACTATGCTAAGTAAAGAGAATCGGTCGGCGCACATCGAAAGATCCTCGGTAGCGGTAAGTAACCGGTCATAGCCAAGTGGTTTTGTGATCTGATCGACTTAGGAAAGGCACCCTAGAAGAACCACAACGTGTGACTGATCGAAAGGAAGCAAGGCCTCTTCTCAGAGCAAAGAGAGCGAGAATATTCAGTGACCATCTCCCGACGCTCTCTTGGGGTCGGCGGCAGTTGCTTGTACGAATTTCAGCGCCTGAACAATGGAGCCATCCATTACAGTACCCCGACAGAGGCGCGTTGAGGGTACAAGCAACTGGCGCAGCCCCCTACACTCCACACCCGCAAGTGGTACTCCCAAAGCGCTGAACGTCAGTAGCACTCCCAATAGAAGCAGACTTACGCGCAGGCGGACGGTGAGCACGATTGGACTCTGATGCGTGCCCAGGGTTAGGTGGAAGGTCGTCTGGTAGAGCTCCATCTTCGGCTCCGTCAGCAGCTCGCGAAGGGGCAACGCCGTCTCGCCCAGGGAGCGCTTCGTGCCAGAATCGAAGACCTGCGCATTTCACACCAAGCGTGGAATCGGCCATGAAAGTACAGTGGAAGACGACGAGACGAGACGACGACGACTACTGCGCGGTGGTTTGCGCACCTCGACTTTCAGGGTCTCGCTCTCGGGGCTGTCGACCCAGAAGTTGAACTTCTGTCGGAAGAGCGGGTTGACAGTCTTCACCTTGGGCACCGTCCGCTCCTCCGCCTTGCCCACAGACAGCTGGGCGTAGGGCGACGGCTCCACCTTCGCCTTCGGGTACTGTAAGGAATGAGAGAAGTTGGCCAACCAATGGAAGGCAACAAGGAATTGCAAAGGGAGGTATACGGGCAGGCCGCTGGCGTTGTCGACGTAGACCATGAGAATGGCCGAGTGGATGCTCTCCTTCCACTGCTTCTCCCACTGCTCAGACTCGCTGTCGAAGTCGGCAGGGTTGGAGCTCAGGTTCATCCAGTAGGCCCGAAGCAGGATGTCGCCCTTCTTGCACGCCTCCAGCGCGTACCACTGCAACACAGCAGCAATGAGGCCAATTGCCATTCTCTCTCCACACATCAGCTTCGCGCACCTTGTCGATGACGCCCTTCTCACGGACGGTCGAGAGGTCCAGTGTGAGTCTTCCCATCTCTTCGTCGTTGGAGCCGACGTCCTCGTCGAAGAGCTCGACGCGCAGACTCTGCCCCGACGCCTGGTCCACCACCGCCTCGAAGATCTCGTTCCACTTGGGCGACAGGGAATCGTCGATCGTGCGCGTCTTGAACTCCTGCGCCCCCACTGCAACGGGACGCAACTCCTCACGCTGCAACGAAGCGCCCGCTCTTCACTCGATCCACTCACCCTTGACCAGGGCGTAGGGGTCGGACTTGCCCTTGAGGAAGCTGTCCAGGTTCTCCAGGTTCTTGCCCTCCACCATGTGGATGCGAACCACGCCCTGTCGAAGTGAAGCCAGCTCAGAATGCAAGGGATAACGACACAACCAGTCCAAACCGCAACAAGCTTACATCGGGCTCGGGGAAGTAGAGCTTGGCCAGATCGAGGTTCTGGACGAGCGGGACGACGATCTCGTTGGGGAGGACGCAGATGCTGGCCACCTGCTGGTCGATGACCGTCCGAATGGCGTTCAGCAGCCCGGGAAGCTCCACCATCTCCCCCAGGCCGGTCAGGTTGAAGTCCATGTCAGGGGGCTCGAGGAAGTAGGCCGACACGCCGCCCACCATCGGCGGATAGGGCAGCAGAGGCTTCAGAACCACGCGCAGCTTGCCCGAGAACTGAAACGGCAACGAAGGTAAGAGAGCAGCAGCATCAGGAAGATTATGGTAAAAGTCGACGACCGGCCTGCATCTCGTTGAGTCCGGCCTTGAAGATGCCCACTTGAACGACGAAGTCGCAGTCGCCGGCGTAGGCGACGTCCATGTCCATGATGATGCGGTCCCTTCCCACCTGGTCCGTGTAGACCTTGATGCCGCCCACGCGCAGCGGGATGTCGCCCATGTCCACCTGGACGAAGCGGAAGGACTTGAAGGGGCCCGGCATGGCCGCCTTCACCTGCGGCTCCACGAACTCCCCGATGAACTGCTTCGTGTACTCGCCGATGTAGGGCCACAGCTGCAGGATCACCTGCAACGAACAAAACGAAGCCCTTGAGCTTGCGACTGCCGAGCCGGCCAAGCGGATTCATCTGCTCGCGCGCACCTTGTTGATCCACTCGACTCTCTCGGTGTCGGGGAATTGCACCCAGGCGGGAAGGTCCTGCAGGTTGGCCAGCACAACCTCCTTCTCTCGGACGGCGCTCGTGCGCAGGGTTAGAAGCCGCTTCTCGCGCTGCTTCCACAGGTGGCTCTTGAGGAAGTTGAGTCCGACGAAGACCAGGATCCAACCGATCGAGTAGCCGAAGCGGCCCAGCATGTAGCTGGCCGCGAACAGCAGCCCGCTGCCCAGCACCGTCGGCAGATAGCTCGACAGACTCATGGCCGCCTTGTTCGTGATCCGCTCGTGGTCGTACTTCGCTTCTTCCTTCGACGACGCCTGCCCAGAAGACGAAGTAGCACTTTCCGACATGGTTTCGACCCTTTTACTTGATGACGAGACGGCGAAACGAGATATGGAAAGGGAACAACTGGGCGAAATAGGTGCGCGAATGTATGCCGCACAAACCAGTCGCTACCGGCCAAATCAGGCTGCGAAGGCACAACTGCCAGACGGCTTATGCGGCAGCTGGGCAGGGAAGAGTGTGCATACGTTCAGCCACTAGAAGGAACGGGATGGCTGCTCACTAAAGATGCAGACATTCCTGATACGGGTCGTATAGGCGCGCACACAACGCCCTCAAAGCTTCGCTATCTATGCAGCACTACTTCAGAACGGCTGGACAAACAATTGTAAGCGGGAGCAGTCTGCCTACAGCCATGACCTAGACGCGTACCGTTGCAAAGCAGGTTCGGAAGGGAAATCATGACATTCCCAGCAAAGTCAGCGGCTGCAGGTAAACTGACAAGTCAGCGGGAAACAGGCTTCCGTCGCTAGGCGTGCGCTACAACACGCCGAACGCAAACGACACTCTCTACTTGCGCTGTGATTGAAATGGGGGCGAGCGCCGTCTGTCTGCATAAAACTTCGGAACGACGGTTGACAAAGAGGCGCGCTGTTGTTGACAGAACACCAGTCTCAGAATAGCTTTGCAGGCGTACAGCCCAGCAAGCCAGCGCTATACCGAACAGTACCAGTGATCGACTTTTACTCGGCGCAAGTAAAACAACACTTAGCAGACAAGTAACGAAACGATCTAGCGAGTCATCTCCGCAAAACGCTTCACATGACCGAAGCCTTGGTGCGAGAGGCGAGGGTGGCCTTGACGGCCGACTCGAACAAGCCGTGGAGCTGCGCCGCTCCCTTCCCGGCGGCGTCCAGCGTCTTCTCCAAGTAGTCGAAGTGGAGTCGATTCTCAGATAGTTCCAAGAGGACGATCTCCTCCGTCTGAGGCAGGAAGGCCGCCGTCAGTTTGGCGTTGAGTCGGCCGGCCAGGCTCTCCTCCAGGCCGGTCAAATCGAGCAGTGTCACAGGACCGCCATCGTTCTCATCATTCTCGACGTCGTCGCTTCTCTGCACGGAGGAGACGGAGCAGGCGGCCACCATGCCCTTGATCGGGATGCCGGCGTCCACCAAAGCGAGAGTGGCGGCGTTGATGCACGCTGCCAGATTGGAGCCGTCAGACTGAATATCGGGAGGGTGGTGGTGGATGGCTCACACCAAATCGACTCACACGGTAGTAGGAATCGATATACAGTAGAATGATATGCTGCGTATTGCGTATAGATTTCTAATTGGAACGAAATGCAGCATGTCAGTGATTGGTCAGTGCCTCTAAATCCAAGCTTGTGGTAACTGGTAACTACCACTTCCGCTCACTTATCGAATAGCCGACCTGTAGGATCTCGCAGAACACGTCGATCTGCGACCGTGGGAACGTCGTCGTCAGGACGGTTGACTCGAACGTCTTCTGCAGGTGCTGCTTGAACTGCTGCGACTTGCGATCGCCCCGCGGACGGAACTGCAGAAAACAGCGAATCCGAAGGTTTCTCTCGACACTAAACCCTAGCAAATCAAAGCAATCTATCCTATAAACCAACAGCTGGCACCTTTCGCTCAGCCGTGCTGAAGGTGGCCATGCTGTACTGACAGTTGATAAAGCATCTGTCCTCGAGGACTTTAGAGCGGAAGCGCGCCTCGCGCGGTCCGTAGACGGCGGCCAACACCTTCGTGTTGCCTTGCTCCAGGTAAGCGGAGCCGTCCGCCTGTCGGTAGCAGCCTAGACGGCACTCCACCGACCGCAGCTGCTCCGGACGACGGCCGTCTTGGCGGAAGCCGAACTCGGACAGCAGCGACGACGACGCCATCGAGGCACAACTTGTCTTGGAAACTCTCGAGACGTCTACCGCTACTGCTGCTGCGAGGCCATCTGTTCGGCCTGTCGCTGTTGGATGGCCGGATAGAGTTCGGAGAAGGCGATCATGATCTTCTTGTTCGAGTTCATCAGCTTCTGTGCGCAGTTGGAGACGCAGCTCTGCTCGGGCGACAGCAACTCGCGTCCGTTGAAGTCAGCAACGCAGGCTCCGAAGCAGGCTTCTGTCAAGGCGTTGTAAAACTGCAGGAACTCCTTCAACTGAAAGGGCAAACACGATCAGACCATGTAACCAGTAGTCAGTCACCATTACAGACAAAACTGAAAGCTTCCATCGCGTTTTGAAGTGAAGAACTTGAGACAATAATCTTACGTTATGCGCCTCGGCCTGATTTGTCATCCGATTATCCTCGTACCCCCTGCACTAACAGTGTTCGTTCACGTTTACACTTCACTTGGAATCAATTCGTCTCAACCTCAGATGTCTCCTTTCCTTTCTTTTCCAGATAGAAACTTACAATGCTTCGATCTTCCTCACTCAAAGTGAGACGAGAACCAAATTGAAGCAGTATGTGCACGTTTCGCCACCAAGATTTGTCGTCTCGCCAACTCACGCCAAGAAATATTCTGTACGAAGTCTAATACGGTATTACCGTACTAGTACATGCACTAACCTTTACTACCCTACACCTAAACAATGTGTCACCATAACGCAATCGAGACAGGGGCACATGGTAGGTCTATTGAATCTAAAGCATGTACTGACCCATATCTGACAGGTATAATTGACATTCTTCAGTGTCAACATGCACCTCAACCGCCTGACAATCGCATTAGTATCTAGATGTCTATATTCAAACCAGAAACTAACAAAACAAAGCTGCTGATAAAAGAGTCAGTCGAAGCGAGAATGATGGCCGCCGCCGGTGACAAGATGTGCCAGTCGACGACGACCGTTCGGCCCTTCGCCTACGAAGTCGTTCATCGACTGCGCGTGGAGCGATTCGATCATCTGCTGAAAACGGTCCGTTGAGCATCCATGCGCGACATTCAAGAACCTGGTTTCGGAGCCGCACTGCAATCGCTATGTCTCTTCAGCTGCCGACCGGCTGCGCCATAACAGGAAGAAAGTTTGGCCACCTGTCGGACACCGAGTGCCACTTCTACATCAACGTCTACCCCAACGGATCGAGGGCCCTCTTCCAAGTCGTGACAAGAGGCGTTGGCGGCTTCGTCACAGAGAGATGCGTCTTCTCGCATTTCAGAGCAACGTGTCGATGTTCGTTCACCTGCTGAGGGTTGGTAGCGAGACGAAGCTGCGCGGCGACGGCGATGGCGACGGCGAAGAAGCCGAAGAGGATGGAGCCGCCGTCTACCGCCACTGCTCTATGAGATTCTCAGTTGTCGACTCGGACGGAAACGAGGTGTCTTCAGGCTAGGCTACTGCCGTCTTCTTAAAACGTGACACCCCTCGCGTTGCAGCAACTGTCACGCACAACTTTGAACACGCTGGCCGTGGGTTCGGCGCAGCAGCTGCTCGACCAGTCGGTGACGTCGAAGTCAAACTGGGGCTTCCGGAGGTTCTGCGACCGAGGGGCGTTGTCTTCGCTGCTGACGAAGGACGGCTCGCTACTGGTCCAGTGCGTGCTGACGGTCAGCGGCCCCACTCAGTTGTGGTCGACGGCCCTACGCCTCAACGACGGTCGCTGGCGTCAGTGGAGCACAGTCGACATGGAATGGGTCAAGGCAGCTGGAAGGTAGACTGGAGCCGTGTTGCTTGATCGAGTTATCATAACCCAGCGTCGTAGAATGCCCTGCGCATGCCAATTCGACATGCAGACATCTTGCATCGGACGGCAAGGCGTCGGCCGGTGATCTGACGGTGCGCACCGCCGATGGTGGCCAGTTTCGAGTGCACAGTTGGCTGCTAGGCGCCCACTCGCCCCTGTTCGAGCCGCTGGCCCTCGTCCCTTCCAGAGAATCGGAGAGGAAAGACAGCAGCGACGATGGCAAAACGGAAAGTTCGCTGGATTTGAACGACGTGGACTCGGCCACCTTCAGGGTTTAGTGGCTTCCTTGTTCTCCTACTGAAACGTGTCATATAGACGTCGTTCCGTTGTCACAGGACTTCCTAAAAATCATCTACCCAAGAAACGACGACGAGGACACGCTGAACGGAAGCGAAGACGCCGACGAAGACAGCACAGAAGTGGTGAAGCGAATGGCGCGTCACCTGGTGCTGGCCGACAAGTACCAGCTGTCGCAGGTGGAGAAGGTGTATCGAAGACGACTCCGCCGCCACCTGAGGCCGCACAACGTCGCCTTTCTGCTGGGCGCCTTGCCGGCGACGGTGCTGCCGGCGACGTCGTTGCAGACGACGAGAGCCATTGGGGAACTCGACATATTGCTCGAGCACGCAGCTGAGGTACATAATGGAAGTGCTAACTCTACGTTATGGATATTATGGATTCATCGTCACGACGAGAGGTCCCGTTCAGGTGGTCTGGTCGGACATCGCCGCCTTCTGCCACTCGGACGCCTGGCGTTCTCTTGCAAGCGAGTCGCCAGCGAAGGCACTGTACCTGCTTCAGTGGCTGTGCATCAGCAAGGCGGAAACGGTCGGCCAAGCGCAGCAGCCGCATCCGTGAAAGAAGAGAAGGTGGCGATGGAAAAGGAGGAAGGATGATAATGTGACATCTGTGACCGATCGACCCAATCGCTTGTCCGGCTGGTGTGCGGTGAACGAGGCGAGATTTGTTCAGTCTTTGTCCCAACGACGACTACATACATCGCACTGATTATTAGTGCGATGTGCATACACAGGGCGTGATTATCTTTGCGAATGTCGTTTCCATTTTGCGGGTAATTGAACCGTTTGTCATCAACCTTGCGCGATTGCGAGAAGCTGATCTTGGTGGCAGATTTTGAAAGTGAAGGAAAGAAGTATCAAGACAGGAGACGAGAGCCGGAGAGGAGTTGTGGCAGAACGTGGTTTTGAAGCCGACTAGGTCACATACCGTGGTCGACGGCACTTTTCAACTGCGATAATGCCATCGAAACCGTTGGTGTTGGTGTTTGTCTGTTGTCTTACATGGATCTTATCGCAAGGACAAGAGTCGAATTGCGTCGTTCGTGACTTCAGCCAGTTTCCCACACTGGAGTGGGCGCAGCGGCAGGACGTCCTCTACCTCTCGATCAAGGTCGACGACGCCAAGATCGACTCCCTGGAAGTGACCGACGACAAGCTCCACTTCAGGTGATTGATTGGTGGTTGGATGTACTGCGGCAACAGGACGATTCGACGCGACCAACTCTCACCTTGGGATATTTTTGAAGCCTGCTTACTGCCTACGTAGTGGCTTCTAGGGGCCGCAGCGGACAGTCGTCACCAGAGACCGGCACCTACGAGTGTGACATCGAGTTCTACGGTGCCGTGGACGGAAAGGTGATTTGGTCGGTCATCGTCTGTCAGAAAAGGGAAAGATGGCTGAAATGCACCTGTACCTTCGGCAGGGCTTCCGCCGTCTGCCGAACGAGCGCCGAATCGAGCTGGTGATTCCCAAGAAGGCGACGTCGGCGCCGGAGGAGGAGGCCGCTTCCAAGTCGTCGCCGTCGTCGTGGTGGCCGCGCCTGATCAAGCAGACTGGCCGGGTCGCCTGGATCAAGACCGATTTCGACAAGTGGAGGGACGAGGACGACAGCGACGACGACGCCGCTGCCGGCGACGGGAACTACGACTTCGGCGAGGTGGGTTGCTGCGGAAACGCCCTGGCTCGCGTGCTACCTCCACGCTTCCGTGTTGAGTCTCCTTCCAGATGATGAAGGGCCTGGGCGGTCCGGGCGGCGCCGCCTTTCCCTCGGAGCCGCCGGATCTCGATGACTCGGCCGATCTGTCGGACGAGGAAGGTCGACTGCCGCTATCTTTGGGGCGCGATCAGTCTAATATAATTCGGTAGAATGCGTCTTCCACTCTCCCAGGTATGCCGGAACTGGAGGACGCCGACGACGAGGCCGAGGCGACGACCACCGAGGAAACCGAAACCGACGCGAAGCAGAAGGGAGACGCGAACGCCGCCGTCGCCGACACGAAGCCGCTGGAAAGCTAGGTAGTCACTTTGAACTTACCCACTACCACACGCCGTGGTCTCTTCTTTTTGTTGCGCGCACCTCGTTCGGGTGCTTGCCCTTCTCCACGAGTACCGGTCTTTTGTTGTTTTGTTTCGTTGAGTTGTGGTTGTGCTGCTGTCGAAGTCTCCTTCGTCTGCTGGAGTTCGTTTAAGAACAAATTTTTGTCGATTTATTGTTAATGCCGAGTAGGCTCCGTTCGATATTCATAGGCGACGATCGAATCCCAAACGGTTTTCTCACAAGAACACCTACAATACACGTAAATGTCGCACAAATATTCAGTCCAACGAATCGACTAGCGTGCCTGCCTTACTAAAGTATACCTCGAAAATTTCCTGGGCAAACTTGAGCACACAAAACATCCCCCGAGTAACAAGGCAGCCCGAGTAGCGGTATAGTAAACTCGAATGTAGCTCTGCACAGCCCATAATATAAGCAAGAATTGTCTTAAAGTCGGGAAGTATGTAGATGTGGCGTAGACAGGCTAGGTGATACTTGGCCGAGCGAAAGAGAAAGAAATCAACGGAAACTTGGAAAAGAGGGCAGCAGCTAGGGTTGTCAACAAAAACTCCGAGTTAAAAAACTAAAAACTCTAAAAAACTAATCTTCAGTTTTTTAACAATGGAGGACTAAAAAACTCTAAATAAATAACTAAATTCAGATTAGTTTTTTAATTAAAAAACAAAAAATAACTCGACGCTAGTTATTTAAATCAGTTAAAAAACTTAAATAACTAAGCTCTAGTTATTTAAACTAGTTATTTAATTTTTAGTTTTTTAACTAGTTATTTAACAATGAAGTTTGGTCAGGCTGCCTATTTTCTGCTATTAAAATCTTGCATTTCATGGCACATTCTGTACTATTTCGATCGTATTGGCACCGTCAGAGTCCCATTCAGTGTCCTGACACTATGTACTGAACATTTGACAAGACACAACAGTACATTTCTGAGTCAAGTTTTGCCATACCAGTTAAAAAACTAGTTTTTATTAAAAAACTACTCAAGTTTTTTAATTGCTTGAAATTAAAAAACTTAAATAACTGAAACCGAGTTTTTTAAATCTGTTAAAAAATTTAAATAACTACCACCTGGTTTTTTAACTGGTTAAAAAACAAAAATTAGCTCGTCGGGAGTTTTTGTTGACAACCCTAGCAGCAGCTTCTACTGCGCTGGCGCTAGTTGTGGGCCTCGGGGAGACGGCTGCCGCCCTTGACGATGTCCTCGTAGAAGAGGTTGCCCCGGGCGTTCTGCTCCAACTCGAGCGACTCGAAGAGCGCTTGGAAGTTGCCAGCGCCGAAGCCCTTCAAAATCGCAAGTCTTGCGAGTGATCCGCTGATTAGAGGACGCAAAGCGCCAACAAGCGCAGCGGCGCACTCACGGAGTGGTTGTGTCGCTGTATGATCTCGACGAAGAGAGTGGGCCTGTCCGTGCAGGGCTTCGAGAAGATCTGCAGCAGGTAGCCCTGGTCGTCGTAGTCCACCAGGATCTTGAGCTTCTGCAGCTGCAGCGCGAGACGACAGGGGTACTCGCGCGGCGATATTTGGAGCAATTGGTGCCTATCTACAGTATGGCTGGCGTCCTACCATGTCGAGGTCCTCCTGAACCTTGATCTTGGCCCCCTGTAGCTTCTGTCTCAGCTGGACGTAGTATTCGTCGGGAATGCGAAGGAACTCGACGCCGCGGGCGCGCATCGCCTTGATGGCCGTGATGATGTCGGCCGTGTTCAGCGCGATGTGCTGCGCCCCGGCGCCCCCGTAGTAGTCGACGTACTCCTTGAGATTCGAAGGTATGTACATATTTTGTGAGAACTGATGAATCAATAAGCAGCTGTACTACGTACATACGGAAAACCCAACCTGAATCTGCGAGACGGCCCTCTTGCCGGTGGCGGGCTCGTTGATGGGCATCTTGATGGTCTCCTCCCAGTTGGTGACGACGATGGAGCGCAGGGCGCTGTACTCCGTGTGAATCACGCTGTCGTCCACCGACCAGAAGCGGTGGAAGGACAGCGCCTTCTCGTACCTGCAGTGGGAAAGCAGAGGCACTACTGCCTCTAGGGGCAAGAGGGGCGGCTGTACATCAGTAGTAGCCAACCACCTACATACCAACGGGCGGTGGGCTCCATCTGCAGGTCAGGTTGATTTCCAACCACGTGGTCGACAAAGTTCAGCTTGGGCGCCGCACTAGAAATCACACGACCACAATACAGTCTGCATCTGCATAACAAGCTGGCGAAGAACCAGCATGCAGAAGCGACTCTTTAGCTGGTAACAAGTGTTTACCCTCGTGCTAGTCGATCACAGCGGCTCTCTTTGGCGTCGCAATACACACCAAATCTAACTATGTAAGTAGTCTGTCTGTCAAGTGGAAGGGCGCCTCTGTAAACTCACAGCGAGTGGAAGATCTCGGGATAGTGGGGGTGAGTCTTGTAGCCGGGAAGGAACAGACCCTTGTAGTTCCCGCGCTCCACTAGTGTGTGAATCGTGTCGCCGTACTGAACGAAGGGACAGCCGAATTAGGCATAAAACAAAGCACCCTCTCAAGTGTCAAACAAAGGACCGTTTGCAAAGAGGCGCGTCTGACGGTTCCGTTTTCGTCGCTTTCGCTCCAAATGTCCTTGACCACGTCGCCGCCGTTCTCCTTGGCGTGCTGCAAGCGACGGCGAAGACGGTAGCGACGCATGGCGAAGTCTGTAGTATGGAGAAGAAGCGAACCTTGACGATGGCGTCCAAGTCTTCCACCTCAAAGGCGATGTCCTTGACGCCGTCTCCGTGCTTCACCAGGTGGCTTCCCATCTCTGTCCAACAAGAACGAACGTACGCTCGTCCACTTACAGTACCCTTGTACATTCAATAGATGTTTATTAGTTAGGTACATATGACAACGTTCGAAGTGAGCCAATGGGTGTAGGTATTTCTGGCGAGGCGCACCTTCGTTGTCTGGCGTCAGTGGGGAGTCGAAGACGAAGAGAATCTTGTTCTGTCGAATCACGTGACTGACGACCAGTCGGTCGCCTGTCTCCAGGCCGCGGTAGGCGAACGGCTCGAAGCCGAAGTTGGCGCAGTACCAGTAGGCCGCCTCAAAGTGTATTTCCCTTTACGTTCGCGTGCAACGCGTCTACACGTGCGAATTTGCTTGTGTCAGAACCTGCTTCGCATTGCCGACCCAGAAACGAATGTGGTCGAAGTGAAGAAACTTTCCCCCATCAGGCTGAATGAAGTAATGTGGCGAATTTAGAGCACAAGAGCAGCGAACTGCTAAGAACAGAACATACTTTCTGTCCGCGGCCCTGGTCGTAGCTTCCTCCGCTCTGTAACAACAAGGGAAGATTGCCACACACATGTATGCAAGTTCCAACTGGACAAAGGTTTGAATTTTGCTTGTTATACCATTTTTGGTGGCAGACGTTTGGACGCTCCTGTCGTTACTCAAGCGAGAATCGTCCGTTCTTGCAGTCCTTCAAAATGCGACTGATATAAAATGGAACTGGGCCGCGCAGTGGCGCACTCCGCCTGTAGCGGTGAAATGTTTTCTCCGAGAGAAGCGACCTTGACACGGCCGCCACTGCCTACCTACATACCTACTCTTCCAGTCCACGCGCGCTATGATAGAGCCTATCTCACGTCCCGCTTTGCTTGTCTAGAGACGGGTAGAGTACAAACAGATCGCTCGACGCTCGCCTCCCGTTACGTCGCTGCAAAGCGACGGGGCTTCATGGCCTCACGCCGACGACGACAACAACAACACGTGGTTTCTGTTTTCGCACGCACATGTGCCGCTCTGTCGAGGCCGCGAACTGGCGAAAATCGGCAGAGAGCTAGGAAAGTATCCCAGCTCGTCCTCATGATAGAACAAGTTAGAAGCCGGATACTGCCACGCAATTTCATTTCGAGTCGGCACATGGCGACGAGAAATGTGAAAAGCAATAGGGGCGACAGATATCGTCCACATTCTCTGACACACACACTTCTGAAAATGCTTGCATCAGTATGCCACGCAGTCTCACATATTGAAACAAGGGAAACGTGCAGGAGACCCTGCAGTGAAGCACTCCGACCAGAACGGGAGAAAGCAGACCGCCACTCACTTATCATGAGAAATAAGGCCGATTTTCGCACAAAGATTCTCCACAAATTTCGCCGACGCGCGAGTTTCAGAGTACGCATATTCCCTCCACTTACAAGGACCGGCCGGCGCGCAGCAGAACTCCACTGAAATCTTGTAGACCAGGCCGAATTGAGCCCAAAATGCACCATTTCGCTTCGATTCAAACAGTAGCCAGCAGCTAAGATTCGGGGCTGCGCCAATCGCAGACTCGCCTTGCCATTTTGGACGGGAAGAATTGACAATTCATGCGCAAGCCGCAAATGCTTACTTTCCCACGCCGTCTTTCCGCACTGCATTTCCTTCAATTCAGAAGTTTGAATGCGCGCGCAAATTGAAGTTACAACATAGTTTGAGGAGAGTACGGTAGAAGTTGCATTCAAATTTGAATTTCGGCATTAGAAAAGTGGCTGTTTGAAGGCAAAATCGACACAAAATGGAGAAACCAATAGCAAATTCGCGTTCCTCGTCGCGAAATACCCTAGGATCGACATTACAAACGTTTAGCCGAAAAAATATTTTTGAAAATCGATTCCGGATCAGTTTTCAACGGGGAATCGCGTGGTGCACTCCAATTGGCCATAAATCATCGCAATCGGGCGCTAAAACGGCCGAAAGTCAAAAATTGGAATTTTCGACCCCTGACGGAGACCCGTTGTGATAGCAGAACTCAAGATTTCCGCGGCGGACTTCAGAGATTTCAGTCTTAAACGAAAGAGAACATGTTAGTCTTGCCGATTTGAGTTATCTGGCCCGATCCAACTACTCCCTGATTTACTAGGATTTTTAAAGGCAAATTTTTGTCAAAAAATCACTTTCGGCTACCGTAACCCGAGAACGCGTCGGCCGATTGACTCGGGGTTTTTTTTTCCACCCTTCGTCTCGTCGAGGGCTACAACATATCCAAACGGCATCAAAATCGGCCCGTTACTCGAGGAGTTGCTATTGGCGGAACACCTCTCCAGTAAGTAAAAATTCAAATTTTTGAATTTTTCTCAAAATTTTTCCACCACGCGAAAAACACGAAGGCCCGAGCACCCCTACTATCCCTCGAGAGCTATCGATTAAAAAAAACCCCGTCCAAATCGAATGAGAAATGAGGTACGAAAGTGAGTGGCAAAAATTTTGATCGGGAGCAGCTCCACTATAGCACTCCGCCCCTTTTGGGGTCGGAGTGCTAATAACTGCACACAAAATTCAACTCGACAGCATACCGTAATTCAAAAACGACTTCTTGTTATAGTCGGGGTCATAACGGACGTTGAAAATTTTGAACCGACTGCGGTACTACGTACATGGCGTGATCAAGATAGGCGTCGTTCTACCCACCTCACACGTGCCGCTAAAACAGAAGTAACGCAGCACAAAGGTGGCGCCACCAAAGCTGTATCATACGACGACGACCTTCAGCTTGGCACTACAATCCGGAAATCGCCAGTCGCGCTTATGGACAGTGTCGACCAATGCGACGCTCACAACGACGACGAATTCTACACGCGATTTCACTGCCTTGAAGGATAGCAGAAACTCCGCAGAGAAGTAGTCGCGAGAGACGTCCACGAGACTAGTGTGCACTGACGAGGCGCCTTCCTTCGTCTTGGAGGAGCTGTCCACTACTACAGCGGTGACCCGGGCGCCGCTGGGGCTTCCCAAGGTGGCCGATGGAAGCGAGCCTTTCGAAGAGACGACCCCTTCCACATTGAGCGTCAGCTGCTCTCCCGCGCGGACGCGACAGAGGCTGAGTTGGTCCAGCTTGCTGTCGCCCACTGACAGGCGCAGCGTCACCGACGTGCGCTGCAACCGCTGGAAGCACATGCGCGGAAAGGGCTGCCGCACGAGTATGGTAGCCGACGACAAGGCTCGCATCAGGGACTGGACTTGTTGGGCTGCTAGTTCCACTCCAACAGCTTTCGGCTTCGTCTGCTTAGAACCACTGGCCAACTGGTCAGAGAGAGACTTATGCAGGCAACGCAGAGACGCCACTTCGGCGGAGCACTTGCCCGTCTCGAAGAGGAGAGACGAGTCCAGACGACCGCTCGCCTTCGTTTCACTGCCTTTGGCACTGTAGGGGCTCAGCAATCGAACCAAAGACCCAAGGCAGGTCGCGGTCGCTCGACAACAGTCCAATATTTCTAAGCTGTTCCGATCCGCGTCGAAGCCACGACTTAAGAGCTCGTTGAATAGCTCGGACGCAGCTCGGAACTTCGTGGCGCACTCCTCCAGCTCGGCGACCAGGGGGGCGAATCGCTTCTTCTCCTTCTTCTCGAGCCCCAAGGACGACGGCGGCGGCAGAGTCTCGCTGGCCAACACGGCGGCGCCCAGGTTGTAGCAGGCGTCGAGGAAGCTCCGTCTGGCGTCGCAGAAGTCCACGAAGAAGCGAACGAAAGGCCGCATCTCCGCGTGAGCAAGCAGAGACTTCAGCAGAAGCACGGCGTGGCCGTATCGAGCGACGGCCGCTTCCAGCGACGACAGTCGAAGCGTCGCTTGCTCCCCAAGGCCCTTCTCCGCTTCGCATACGGCCACCAAGGAATCCAACCATGCCTGGTTTCTCCAACTGGACACTTCCAAACGACAGGTCGAGAACAGGGGCAGGGCGGCAGCCGGGAAGCCGTATCGAAGGCAGCAGCGGCCCAGCTTGTACGCCAGCCAACTATCCCCATTACTAGAGGCCACAAAGGCGTCCGACAATCGTTGAGAATTCGTCGGGGAGAATAGAGCCAATTCTCCACAGCCGGGAAAGCAGAGGGGGCCAAGCAACTCCGACAGCGGATTAGGAGACTGACCGCTGCTTCTTTCCAACATTTCCACAGCCCAAGGAGCCACAAGCGACGAAATGGAAGGCGCTCTGTTGAGCAGCGCCTTCAGCAGGCCGCACACGTCTGAAACAAAACCGGATTGGCGACCGCAAGTGTTGTGGTACTGTAAGTCCTACCGTTTCCCACAGGAAGCCCCACCAGTGGGGTACAGGCCGACAGAAAGCGTACGACCGTCTCATCGAACACTGCAGCTTCGGCAACCATACTGCCAATGAAACTGGTGAAGCAGCGGATGAACTGAACACAATGGAGTTACCCTCTCGCGCGTGGCAAACATAAACGTAGTCCCAATGTGCAGCGCTAACCTTCTTGATCAGCAGAGTCGGCAAGACGGTCAGACGGTCGCCGCCGCTCAGAAAGTCGGTGAAGAAGCTCCGAAGCGTGTCGTCAAGTCTCAGCCGAGCAACTGGGCTTTCGCCGGCCAGAACTGTCTGCTCGAAGCAACTGCGCAGGTTCAGCACCACCGAGAGGGCAGCCAGACGCACGTCCCACGACTGGGCTCCGGCGCCGCAGCCGAACAGGCAGTAGTGTCGAACGCACTCCACAACCTCGCTTCTGCCTGCCAGTGCGCCGGCCGCCTTCAGCGCCAGTTGTCCCGTGAGTCCTTCCCAGACCTTGAGGCAGGCAGCCAAGGCGCCGGGGTCGTCGGCAGCCTCCAGCAGCAGACGACTCAGACGCTCCAGATGGGGCGAGTCGAAGAGATGGGGCGAGTCGGCCGCCAGCTTCTCCAACAACGACAGGGCGAGACAGCGCTCGCTCGACTCGAAGCCCGCTCTGGATCGCTTCGCCGTCGGCGGCGCCAACTCCTCTCTCGACGACCGTCGCTCCTCCGCTTGTCCTTCCAGCGCCACGGCGGTCAGCATGTCCAGCAGAGGTCTCAAGATTGAGCGACAGGAGGTGGCCAAGCGGACGAGGCTGCGCCAGACGGCGGCCCTCAGTGGCGCATCGGCCTTCTTCGCCGGCCGCGGCGCGTCGTACCCCGTCGTCGACGGCAGAAGCAAGGAGGAGCAGAGTTGGAAGGCGCGCTGGACCGTGGCCGCGTCCGCAGCCCGCATCGACCCAAGGATGTGGACGAGTCGCAGTTTGCGCTGCAGCGGCGCGTCGGGACCGAGCAGTAGGGCGAAGAGCTTATCCACCACTCCGCGACAGAGCTGGGCCGAGTGCCCCACGAAGCTGGCCAGGCAGAGCAGGGCCGCCTCCGCCTCCACCAGATCGTGGGAGTCGAGCGAGTTGGAGACCAGGTGGTGGACCTGGCGCTCCTCCTGCAGCAGCGCCGCCAGACTCGACAGCGCCCTGCGGCGTATACGGTAACTTGACTTTGTATACAGTGTCTCACAACCATCTTGGCACTGCTTCATTCGCACACCTCAAAGTCAGAGCTCGGGCAACGGGGTCGTTCGAGTGCGAGACGACCATGAGTCGGCGGCAGATCTCCTGGCGCGACAGTGATAGAGACGCGGAAGCGCTTGAGAGTGCCGCCAGATGCGCCGAGCAGTCGGAGAGACAGTCGACCACCCAGCGACGGGTCCAGACATCGCCGTCGCGGAAGGTCTCGCTCAGGCGCAGCAGGACCGAATCCACAAACGTCGGGTAGGGAAGGCGCTCCAGCTGACTGGGAATCTGCAAGTAGCCGTGCCATCGACCCATTGCGCGAACCAAGTCTTTACCGCGCGGTTCACTTCCACACAAGCGAGGAAAGCGTAGTATACTCGCCTTGCTGATGGCGGCGTATCTGTCAGAGGCCGACTTCGATTTCAACTGATCCAAAGCGACGACAGCCGCTTGGAGGTCCATCTGCTCCACGGGCTTCTCCATTGCGTCCCGACGATGTGTCACTCTAACGGTACAAAGTTTAGCTCACACCTTGTCAGCACGTCATTCAATAAACAACAAAGAGTGCTCGCAACTCCGAGACGTCCCATTCATACAAATTCTCGCCAAACCTCTCTATTTCTTCAATACCCGCTGACAAAGGAACACAAAACGCCTACCCAAGGGCCGACCAAGCTATGTCACAACCTCGTGCCAACGCTAAAGGCAAGAACAGAAAGAGACAGAGCAAGGGGGAGACTCGAGTGCAAACCCAGAAGAGACGGGAATCATAACTTGAGCAAGGGGCCAATGAAGCACCGCGGAATTCCATCAGCCGAGACAGAGCGACGGCAATCCGAAGAACGAGCGAAACGAGCAACAGAACACCGGCAAAAACACTTTCTAAGCCCAGAAAAGCACTGACGCTCTACACATTTCAAGAGGTGACGCGCCAGACGCCCAAGACGATTCCCACAACAATACAGAGATTCAACAGCAGCAGGGCGCAGAACAGCGCGCAGGCGGCCGGCTCAAGCGTCACGTCGAGATTTTTGCCCGAGCCATGGGGCCAAAGCTGCTCTCTGCAGACTGTAGCACCAAGACAGGTCATCTATGTACCGGGTCTTTCGAAACTCCAGACCCCCCCTCCACAGCACGCTGTGCAAAATGTAGCGACGTCATACTTGCACACATGGTAGCCTAATGACTTCACAACTCGGATGCAAAAATTCAGCAGTTTATCTTAACCCATGCGCAAATGAGGGCGCTAAACACAAAATCAGTCGTGATTGTTCCTCCTTCTCCTGGAGGCCATCGCCATGGAGAAGAAGGGCGCCATCAGCAGAAGCATGATTGGCAACCCTACTTTAATTGTTCACTACGCAAGATTGGTGCAAGCCATGAATGTCGTTCATGCGTCATTTTAAAGCTTACTATGTTCCCTTTCAAATGCTATTTCGCCAGCCGCAATGGAGCGTCCCACGCGCGAACCGCAGCCGCCCAAAAGCGACGTGGTCGTCAATTTTGACCGATTTTGCGTTTCACGCTCGCATTTGCCCGTTGGTTGAACTAGAGTGCTGAATTTTTGCATCCGAGTTGTGATGACATTAGCCTACCATGTGTGCAAGTATGACTTCGCTACCTTTTGCACAGCTTGCTGTGGATGGGGGGTCTGGAGTTTCGAAAGACCCGGTACAGTAACTCTCGTTCACTTCCGTGCCGAACCATTGACATCTGCTTCACCCCCAAAGGTCAAAAGCACTATATCGGCTGCAGTAGTTACCAGCTGAGGCAAAACAGAGTTACAGATCGCAGTCTTCGGCCCCAAAGAACTCGCCTGTCTCCGCCAGGGCGGGCTTAGCGAGCGAAGACACAACAACGACAGCGCTACCACTAGAATCGACGATGTCCAAACTTTCGATAGAAGGAGGAGGGGGAGGAGGCTGGTATGTGAGCCAAGGATGGTTGAGGCACTGCTCGGCCGAGGGTCTCGTCTGCGTGTCGTAGCAGAGCATGGAGGAAAGGAAGTCGGCGAAGAGATCCGCCTCCTCCTCCTCCAAGCCGTACTTCTCCTTCAGGACGCGATCCAGGCTCCAGGGACGCAGACGGCGGATGTGGCGCAACGAACCGTCCTAGTAGAAGCAGCGCATAACCGCGATGTTTGGCGTCAGAGATCAAAGAAGGGAAGTGAAGTCCAAAGCATAGCAAAAGAACCTCGCGGAAGAAGTCCTCCCAGTATTTGCCGGTCTTGAAGACGGCGGGAGGGATGTCACCCATCAGCTCGATGATGTGACCCAGGTGGTCCTCGTTGCGGTCGTAGCCTTCGCCGCTGTGCGGCTCGAACAGGAAGTCCCCCGTCGCCAGCCCGAACGCCTACAAAGGAAGTTGCATACCGACTATTACAAGTCTGTATATATAAGCCACCCGGGAGGGAGCCGACCATGCAGGCGACGCTCCAAATGTCGGCGGGCGGCCCGTACTCAGCGCCGATAAGCACCTCGAGCGAGCGATACTGGCGCGTCTGGATGTCGCTCGTGAAGTGGTGGTGCTGAAGGAAGGAGAGAGACAGACAGATGAGTGAGTGCACGTTTCGGAGGGGCGCATCCAGTGGAGGGAAAGCCAGTTACCGTCCAGCAGGCGTTGCCCAAGTCGGCAATCTTTACCGACAGCGCGCCCGGAGGACAGACGTCAAAGGCCGGATCGCACTTCTGCTCGCCGACAACGGAGCCGTCGAATCGATCGCCGTCGCTGCCTGACATCGAAGAGGGTTCAGGTAGATTCAGAAGGTGAATTGAGCAATTAAAGTCTGTCCAAGAAAAATCCAGACTGGGGGTTTTTGGCACTCCGCCCCGACGAAGTCGGCGGAGAGCAGTAGGCAACCGGAGGGAAGGTGCTTTCTACGTGCTCGCTTAACTTTCGCTAGGAGTAACCGATTTTGAAACGGTTTTTTGCGTTCGATAGCCCTGGTGGATGCGCAGGCCGCGTGCTATATGAGAAAATTCCGGTAGTGGGAAAATTTTTTGAAAATTCAAAAATTCAAATTTTTGCTAAGTAAAAATAATTCCGTCCCCCGCCATTTTCGCTACACTTGATCAAAATTCACCATTTTTGGATATGTTGTAGCCCTTGGGGAGGCGGACTTGGGAAATCAAAAATTGGAAAATTTGGACGCGGCACGGCCGGGTTACGGTAGATTCAAATTTTGAGAACCCGATTCCGGCCGTTCAAAAAATCATATCTCGCGATTTACTGGGCGGATCGGGCTGAGATAAAATTTCCGGCCGGCGTCTGGATGTGCTCTTTCAATTAAGACCGAAACCGGCAAAATCCATCCAGCCGATCGTGAGCTAGGCGGGGGCAATGGGTTTCCGTTCGGGACCAAATTTGGGGATTTTTGAATTTGACCGGTTTTTATACTCCACAAAAAAGTGTGGAGTATATAGCGTTTGTGCGCGAAAGCAGAAAATTACAGTCAACGGCGTTCGCGCGTGAAGGGGCCGATTTGCAAACGATCTTTTGCGTTGGGTAGGCCTAGTAAGTGGGCAGGGTGGACACCAAACGGGGTCACGCTGCGGGACCCCGTTGGCGGGAAATTCAAAAATTTAAATTTTCAAAGTACTGAAAAATGGGTTGGGCAAGGTAGAACTCGAAAAAGTTGCATATAATGGTATATACTATCTTTTGATATGTTGTAGTACTCGATAGTGCCGAACACGGAAAAAAAGAATTGGATCGCTGCGGGACCCATTTTGGCGCCAAATTTGAAAAATTCGCGATTTTTGCTCCTTTTCCGACTTTGTCGGGTTGCTGTGCGAGCTAGGTAGCAGCTAGAGCGGCGAGACCGCTTTTGTTGCTCCTTCCCAGATGTCCTCTATCGAATGGCCCATGAACGGGAAAAATCGATCGAAACACAAAAAAGTTATTTTCCTGCAACTTTTTTGACTCCGGGGTCGAAAATTGCGATTTTCGCATTTCGGCGTCTATAGCGCTCGAATGCGTTGCCGAATCGTTCCAAAAATGGTTTCAAACGATTCTGCGCTTAAACCTGGCCCAGAAAAGTATTTTTGAAAAATTTGCAGAGCTACAGTATCCCTGCCGCGTCGGTTTGAATTTTGGGCGTCGGGTCGACTTTGCCAATATTATGCTCGATTTCGGGGTTTTCGGGGGCGCTGATTACGAATTTGGCATCCGTTCAGTGTATAGATGATGTTTGAACGTACCTACGACGAATTTCTATGCTACCGTACCCCAAGTGCAGAATTTCAGTTCCCGGAGTCCATAGGAAACTAGGGGTGTTGTATGTCGAATCCGAGGTATTTTGGGATGTAGATCACGAATTCAGCATTGCTTTTGCGATTGGGGGTGCCAGGAGGCCACAACAGCAGAGGAGTCACTATGCGTAGGAGTTCAAATTTGTGGAGTATACTGCGTCCCCCGGACGACTTGCCTGGTTTCGCCGAAACGCGTGGTTCTACCGGGAAACGGACACCGGCAATCGATTCTACGCTAAAATCTGGCCCGGAAACATAATTTTCGGTTTTTCGAGCTACCGTAACCCGGCCGCGTCGAATTTTTGAATCCTGGGCCGAAATTTTCAAAATCGAGTTGACAGTTGGTTCGGGGGTTTTCGGGGTCGGGGAGTTCGAATTTCGCGTTAGCCGCTTATCTGACAGCGGGTGATTTCACTGGGTGATTTCATGTCAGTGAAAAGATCCAAATTTTCACTTTTCATTTTCAGGTGGCAGACTACACGCATGTGGGAAATACCGTATTCGAAACTGTGACACAACGTACAATGCCATTCCGTTGTTTTGCGGTGGATTTAACGACGGGGATAAAGCGCCCACTGTGGTTTGTGAAATCGTCATGGCTGAGAAAATACACGTGTAGTTTTCACTTGACAGCCTCGCAACACTCTGCGTCACTCGAAGCAATGGTGCGGTGGGTATTGGTTAGACTGTTGCACTGAACCGAACAACGTTTAAGCGATTGGCTTTGTTGTCGTTGTCAACGGAGGTTAGGTTTTGATAGTAACTGAGATGTGCTGCCGCACCGTCCGTAGAATACACGTGTACTTTTCACATGAAACGATGCGTAAACTACATTTCGCGTGAAGGCAAATGTGATCGTGGTTGTGTTGACACGTGCAGCGTCCTTGACTTTTTCTACCGTCTTTGTTTGAACTCGCAGCGTCTGAGGAGTAGAAATTTCAATAAGAGATTGCGAATTTATGGAATTCAGTTAGTTTATTTCATTCGCGGCTATGGATGACAACGACGTTGCACTGGTGAAAGAGGGGGAGAGAACGGCCGCGAAGACAATCCCGCCTATCGAAGAGGAGGAACGGGAGGAAGGGGAGTTGGATCTGTCCGCCGCGCACGAGCTTGACGTCGCGGAAGGAAACCAAGAGCCCACCAGTGGGAAGGGGACAAAACACGTGGACAAGCCGATGGTGGCTGTAATTTATTGGTTACCCGCATCAGTACTCGTGTATTGTTGATTGCGTCTTCGCTGGATTTAGCGCTGCGCATTTCAGATGCGCGACGCGCCCAACGATCAGCCTGGGCCATCGGGCACTCCGCAACAGACGAAGCGCGGAGTCCGCATGGAGAAGGGCGTCGACGGGGAGTGGAGCTACGCTTACCCCTCTGACAACGCTGCCATGGACAAGCTGTATGAGGTGGACTTCTGGTCGTGTTGAACTGTGTACATGCAAAAATACACGTGTATTTTTGCAATGGGTCAGAATTTCACAAACACAGCTGCTCGAGTGGAAACGCGAACAGCTGTATGGGGAGGTGGATCCCGCGGAGTTCGTCAACAAGAAGGTCTACCTCGCCGACCTCTTCTTCGGCCCCATGGACATTCCCGTTTTGGCCAAGGGAAGCCACGATGTCGTCACGGTGTGTGGGGGAGGCGTGCTGTCGGACGGGGTCGTCAAGAAGGTCTTCCCCCATCCTGACATGCCGGACAAGATGCTGGCCAGGGTCACCTTCACCAAGGGTCGCGACAGGGCCGCCTTCAACAGAGTTGGTGTTTATGGGCCGCGCATGTAATACACGTGTATTTTACTCTTTAGCCACTGTGATATACGTGTACTTTATTGCGTTGGAGTTACTCCGCCGGCACAAATGACCAGCGTTCGCAACGCTTCATTACCAGTATGCCTACCGCGAGGAGCAGCTGTGGGGACTTCGTGCGCCCACCCAACCTGGAGGCAAATCGGCTTCCACTGCCAATCCGTTGGCCAAGGGGCGCAACACTCCATCACGCAAGGGTGCTGAGGGGTCCAGCGTCGTCAAGTACCTCTCCACTTCCGAGGTCATAGAGGACATCATCACCGCTGAGGATGGCGTTGCCTACGGAGTGCTCTTCACTGAGCCGGTGACCGAGGCTTTGCTGGTGCGTCGATGGCGCTCGTGGGCTCCCGATGGCATCCGTTGGCTTCCCTATTCCGAGGTGGTGGGGATTCACAGAGAGACGGAAGAAGGGTACGATGTTTTCTAGTTTTGAAGGGGAGGACATGCAGAGTAAATCACCGTCTTGCAGCGGCCTCTTCGACGTTATGCACGAGATCCAAATCAATCGGCTCTACACCTCTGTGGAAGCGGCCATCAAGCGCGACAGAAAGGCTCTCCAAGAGAAAGAGGGCCGACTGGCCGCTGCGAAGAGCAGACGTCAGAAGAAAGGCTGCGTCCCGTTGCGTTCCCCACAGGCCAAAAACAGGTCGTGGGGGGGGGGATTGTGCCTATTCACGTGTACACCACTATACACGTGTATTTCTGCCTCTTTGTCTCTACACCTCTCATATTCGTTCTCCCACACGGTCCAGAAGGGGGGGGGGGCAACTATTCACGTGCACACCACTATACACGTGTACTTCTACCTCTTTGTCTCTACACCTCTCATATTCGTTCTCCCACACGGTCCAGAGGGGGGGGGGGGGTGCAACTATTCACGTGTACTCCACTATACACGTGTATTTTTACCTCTTTGTCTCTACACCTATCACACTCGTTTTCCCACACGGTCCAGCAGTGAAGACGACTCCGAGGACGACGAGGCGAATATGAGCATCGCGTCCCTCAAGCGCAAATTCTCTGCGCAGCCCCCTAAGGGTGGCAACGGCCGGAAAGGTGCGCCCAGGGACAACAAGGAACCTGCCGCCAAGAAGGCGAAGACTGCTGCCAAGAAGGGGGCGCAGAAACGACAGGCTCCCAAACAGAGGCGCGCTGCGACGCCGCCGCGCAGCCCATCGCCCGACGGGTTCAACGGTGACGCCGCCTACAGTCCCCTGTCCGCGATGCGCGACGAAATGCGGCGACACTACAAATCTGGGTTTGTGCCTCCCGTGTTGGAACTGAATGGCACACACAGTCGCGCGCTTCGTTATTCAGCATGGGTTCGCCCTCTCGCGGACGCAAGGACGACGAAGGAAGAGCCAAAGGCATAGACGACTTCAGGTTTGTTTGAGCGCGCCCCCCCCCCCCCCCCCCCCCCGTTTGTCAAATACACGTGTATTTTTGGTCGCTGTTCTTTGTGTCTTTGTTACTGTAGTGACTGTGCAGTTCAGTTGTACTTATTTTAGTACTGTTCTTCGTTTTCACGACAGGACTGCGAAGAAGCGCTTCCCCACTGCTTCGACCGACTGCATCAACCTTGCGCGGTTGGTGAACCGCAAGGTCTGCGACAATACTGGGGACATTCAGTACACGTTCTGGAAATACTCTGGCGTCGTCGTTGATCAATTGAAAGCGCAGAGGCGGGAGATTCGGCGCCTTCGCCACAGCATCGAGCGCAGCGGTTCGTTTGCTTGCAGTTCATCATCGTTTGCTTGCGGTTGCGCCAATCGTAGCCCGCTTCGTACTACACGTGTATTTTTTTGAGGTATCCCAGTCCAAGGTGCCTCCTCCGACAGTGACTCCGACGACGGCGCGCTTCCGCAGCGCCATCGGGCGGACGCCAACACATCGCGCGGCAGCCGTCGCAATCGGTCTCCCTCCTTCCTTGTGCCACGCAACATGACTCCGTGTGTTTCCGCGTCGTTTCCTTGCAATAGCCTCCCTGCCCCCCACCCCCCCCTCTCCAATCGCACAGCTCCTCGGTGTTTCAATTCTTAGGGAGCCGCCCAATCGACCCGCTAGTCGGCTCTTCGCTTCTCCCGCGCCGGCCGGCCGCCACACCTCCACTCCACTGCCTGATAGGCACGGCGCGAATCGGTGATTCTGTTTGTGGGTTTGTAACTTGCGGTGCTTTTTTACACATTTTTCTCATTTGCAGTCTCTTCGGTACCCAGCAGAGCGCCATTCTTCCTCAGCCGCAACGCACTTCGAGAGGTCCGGACACTCTTGTCCAGTCTGTCGTCGGAGCCGCCGCGAAAGAACGGGATTTCGACCAGAAGGTGGCCGCCCTCGAGGTGGACATCGACGGCTGTCAAGTCGTCATCGGAAGCCCGTCCCAGGTTCTCATCGCAATACTACACGTGTATTTCACTTCACGACGCTGGTGCGCCTGTCCGTTTTACTCGCTGCGCTTTTAGGCCGCTTCTGCCCCTCCCGCGCCGACCATTCACGACGAGCCCATGGTAGTTCGCGAGGACGTCTTCCGCAGACTGCTCGTCATTGCTCGGAAGATTGACGTCAGCATTTTCCTGCGTACCTTCTCAGTGGAAGTTCCAATATTTGCGTCACGCCCTTTTCTAGCCCGAGATTCTGCACGGTGCGCATTGGCCGGCTGGCGCTGTGCGCATCATCGGCGCTGAAGACATCGGCCCGCAGTCCGCCCCTTCGGCGGCCGCCAGTCATTTGTCCGGCCCCTCCGACGGTAAATACACGTGTAGTTTTGCTCTTTTACACGCCACTGCAACTAACGGCACGTCGGCCCGTCGCTGTAGGTGGCGCCAGCGCTTCGACTTCCAACGCCGAATCTCCGTCGCTGTCTCAGCAGTTGCGCGCCCAGCACTCATCCTACGACGACTACCCGGATACGCGCCCCCCATTGTTGACCGACACCGACGATGACTCTGATGTTCGAATTATACACGTGTATTTTCTTTCGTTTTTACTCTTCGTTGTAACCCTGTTTCTACTTGTAGTTCAACCCGTTCGGTGACGACGAGCCCGCCGACGCCTGCTTGGAGGAGCAGTTCGACCCTGCCGACCAGTCGTTGTGGGACCCCACCAGTACGGTGCCGCAGAAACGGACGATTCCAAACAAGAGCGTCCTCTTCTCTGCCTCGTCAACCACTGCCTATCGCGATACTCGCCGCGAGGAGGTGCCTTGTCTTTCCTCTACAACCTTTGTGGTGCGCGCTCTGCTTCATGGTTCCTGTTTCGACTGTAGGCGATGCTGACCAAGACGGACGATGGCGCCACGCCAAAGCGCGACTACGGTACCGGCCCTCCTTCCAAGGCGGTCAGGAACGCCAATGCTTCCTTGTTGTCCACCAGCGTTGCCGATCTGCAGGTGGGCCACTGTGGTTATCCTACTTGGTCTCTGACGTGTCACAGCGGTCGTCTTAGCTTGTTTCAGAACTACACGTGTATTTATTCAGCCACTTCCCTACGTGACTCCTTGCATCGTGAAGAACTCCCTCGGCTCATTCCTGGCCATTTTCAAGTTCCCCGAGACGCGTAAGACCGCCAAGGACCGTGGGGCCACCTTCACGCAGGTACCTTCGCCTAGTTACGTCTTGCAGGCCTGCGGCTGCCTTGCACGTGCGCCCTTTTTGTGCAGGTCTACGACCGCAACTTCGACGGCTCGCAGATACGCATCAGACAGGCGAAGGTGGACAAATTTGTTGCCAGTCTGGCCACGCAGGAAGGCAGGCAGATATTCAAGTAATACACGTGTAGTTTCTCGCCTTCGGTTCACCTTGCAGGCTCGTTAGGGCACTTTGCAGGTTGGGCTCCAACTCGACCCTTGGACAAATCGAGGTCGCCTGTCGCAACTGCGTCAAGGAGACGCTGGATTTTGTTTGGAAGATGGTTTTCGACGGTTCGGAGGGCGCCATTCTGTGGGAGAACAACCGTTCGTGCTTCCTTCTACCCTACAGTGCGCCACTCGTTCCTCCTTACAACTGGACGCGCCGTGCATTGCAGAGAAGATGCGGGTGTCTCTCACCAACGATTCGGAAATGGACACGCTTCCGTTCGTCGGAAAGATAGCCTCCACCGATCTGAAAGATAGCCTTCGTCGGAAAGATAGCCTCCACCGATCTGCTCGCCGAGATGTGCCGGTCCGTCCGCCAAGCCCTCAAATTGGACAACATGACGCGCAAGAAAATTAAGAACGTGCGCTGCCACTCGTTCGGTTCTCTGTGTGTTTGTCACGCTCCGTTTCACCATACTGTACGCCCCGTTCAGAACGTTTTCTACGGCCCCATGCAGACCTGGGTGGACAAGAAGCGCAACAGCATGCACAACGTCTGGAAGTTTCACCAGCAGAAGCTGCGCGTCGCCGCTATTCGCAAGTTCGCTTGGCAGGAGGTCGATCCTTCGGACGCCCTTCACGTCGACCTCGTCTCTCAGAAGCGCAAGGAGTTGAAGCGCACCGAGTGAATTCCCTTGGCTGCATACGTACCCCATTCGATGAGGTTCCTCGCTTTGCTTTGTCTGCCACCTCGGTTCTCTGCTTGCAGCTCACAGTGCACCTGCCTTTTTGTCGTGCTCCTTGCTCTTTCTGCTCTTCAGCCGTCCACTCTGCTCTTCAGCTGTCCACAATACTCGTGTATTTTCGCCCGACTCGCGCCTCCGTTGCTCAACCTTTCCCGTATTTCTTACGGTAACGCCTCGCCTACACGCTTCTCATTTTGCAACTTGGCAGGGGATACTCTCCCTCTGTCGCTTCCGCTTCGCGTGGCGCATTTCCTGTTTCGTACGCATGCCTCGTGCTCAACTCTTTGCAGTTCAGCGATCTTCGCCTGAAGCTCAAATTTCGTGCGGTAGCTTTCCACTTTCTTGGCATACGTTGCTGTCTCGCTCCTTGCTTCACTTTCGCCACCTTTGCGTACGCTTTTGTTGAACGCCTCTTGCCTGCTTCCTTCGTGCGCGCACCTGCTACTGTTAGCTTCCGCGGCTTTCGCTTCTTCTTTCGTCTGTTAGCTCCTTGTCGCTCTTTCGCTTCATCGCACATTCGGTTTGTGGCGCCCCAGTAGTACACGTTGCGTCACTCGTCTGCGGCTGCCGCAGCCCACATGGGTACCATCCTGCCATCTCGTCGTCATCCCCTCAGCCCAAGCCGCAGTGTTTCGCCCATACTACACGTGTATTTTCCATACAGGCGTCCGTCCGGATTGCGACTTCGTTTCGTGCCCGTTTAGTAAATTTGCGGCGACAAAATGTCGAGCTTCCTCGACCTGGCTAGCAAATCCGCCGATGGGAACGCCGGGCGCGAGCCCATACGGGACACCACTCCAGTGCGGCGCAGCGTCTCGTATCGCCAGACGTACGTTGCGGCGCATTGTGAAGTTCACGTGTACTTTATAACTCGCAGCGCCATCCAATGCCTTTAGCGTCTCACCTCCGTCGCCTGCCAGCTCGGGCGCGAGCTACGGGTTCGACTTCGAGTACGACTACGACCACCCCTACTGGTTTTTGGGCCGTCAGGACAGGTGGTGTTGCGCTGAGAGTCGTTACACACAGAGTGTAGTTCCATGTCTCTTTGTCCCACAGACCCCAGACGCCGCACCCCGGGAAGATGGACTGTAGCAGCGGCGCCTGGCCGACCCCTACCACCGAGGAGAAGAAGATGTTCGAGGAGATCGCCAACTTCAAGATAGCCGACGTAAGTCAGTGACATGACAAAAATACACGTGTAGTCTGGTCGGGGCAGCCAGTGCTGTCTTGCGTCTTCACGGTGTAGGACGCGTCGCCAGCGGCGCCCGCGGCCGGCACCGGCGGGCCGGCTGCGCCCAGAGGCAGAAAGCGCGCCGCCTGCGGACCGCTGTTCCCCGACATCGGCGAGCCCGCCAACACCGACGAACCGGCCGAGTACAACGGTTTGTTTGCACGTCACACTTGCATTGCCCGGTCGCCTGTCCAGTTAGCGGTCACTCTCAGTTGGAAAACGGCAGAAGCGCGGCTGCGGCGACAGCGCCTGGCCGAGCCCAACCATGGGGGAGAAGCTGAATTTCGAGGAGAGCGCCAACTTCAAGATCGCCGACGTAAGACAGAGACACAACAAAAGTACACGTGTAGTCTGGTCGGGGCCGCCAGTGCTTCCTTGCGCCTTCACGGTGCAGGCCATGCCGCCAGCGCCCGTGCAGGTGCAGGCCATGCCGCCAGCGACGGCCGCGGCCGGCACCAGCGGGCTGACTGCGCCGAGAGGCAGGAAGCGCGCCATCGGCGAACCGCTGTTCCCGGGCATCTCCGAGCCCGCCGACACCGTTGAACCGGCCGAATACCAAGGTTTGTTTGCACTTCA
>JASAMZ010005947.1:0-40828 GCA_030248115.1 Linhomoeus sp. GSCO2_2 | reverse complement strand
GCAGGAAGAGATCGCGTTGGAGATTCATGTTTCACTTAGTTTGTTGAGATCGGCTTTCCAGTGATTGCATGTAGCGTTTCGTCAGGATACTGCACATTTCCTCTGTCGAGCCGCAGCAACATTCGGCAATCTCCTCAACTCGATGGCCCGCCGATCGATCGCTTGTGGTGAAGAAGTGGAGTTCGTTGTTTATCCATACAAATCGACCATTGCTCTGTCTGACAAGTATACTGCGCCCCCTGTCGCGGTGATGGGCGGGGCGGCAAAGGTGTGGCTGGAGTGGCGCTGTAACAACGGTGTCGTGCACAAGGAAGAAGGTCTCAATGACAAAAACGTCGTCCTGGTAGATCCTACGACGAATCCTCGTGGGATGGAGAAACTCTGTGTCATCGTGGAAGGAATCAACAAAAAACTACAGGTGAAGGCCGTCTTCAGAACGTTTCATACGACAGTACGGTGCAACCCTGCATGCATTGTTGCAGACAATTTAACTCAGACAATTTAACTCAGCTAAATTGTCCGACAAGACAAGACAATTTGGATTGTCCCGTGTATTTGAAAAGACAAGACAAAGACAAGACAATCAGAATGAACAGTTGGGACAAATCAGTAAATTGTCCTTAATTTGTCCCTAAATTGTCCTTTGCATTGTGCGGCAATATCACCAAGTGTGCTACTATTTGGCGCTGGCGAGACCATTTCTTTGGCTACCGTGGTGAAATAATTGGTGGACTGAGAGAGCCGGAGTATCTGGGTGGGTGCCAACTTATGCCACGGCGGAAAACAGTGCCTCTGGCAAACTGGAAAAGGCACTCGCCAACCACTGCGGCTATTTTGTCGAAGACTATTTAGGGACAATCTTAGGACAATTTAAAGACAAGACAAGACAAAGACAAGACAATTTGAAAAATTAGACATAGGACAAAGACAAAGACAAGACAATTTAATACTCGCGGTCAAGGACAAAGACAAAGACAAGACAACTAGCAAAATCCTGGGACAATGGCATGTCTGGTTGCAGTGCTGCCGCCCAACTCGAATCAAGATTGAGCTGGTGCGGAATGTCTGTGGAATCGCCCCCATCGCCAGCAAAATCTTCAAAGTGTTGCGCAGTGGGGTCGGTGAGATGACCACGTGGCATCTCCCGATCGCCACAGCGCTCGAGTGTCATTTCGCCACTGTCGGCTATAATAATGCCTACGTGACCTGCCGAGCCACTTTGCCGTACGCCGAGCATCTGCCGTCGGAAGCTGCCCAAGTCTGCCACCTGGAAGGACTCTCGTCGAGCTTCAAATACCTTCTGTGTCTCGAAGAGGGCAGCGATGTGGTGATTCGCGGAAGGGATGGCGTAGAGATGAAAGTAGATGCCATTGTTGAAACATTGTCAGCCACTGATCAGCAATTTCGTGACTTCCATGATTTCAGGTCCACTCCCTGGTGCTGAAGACGCGCTCCAGAGTGTTCGCACGCACGCTGGAGGCCGACATGAAGGAGAAGCGGACGGGCGTCGTCGTCATCGACTCCAGGGGGGGGGGGGGTGCGCTGGGGGGGTTCTCTTGGTCGCTGGGGGGGGTGGGGTGGGGGTGGGTCTCTGGCTTTGCCCGGGGTGGGTTGTGTGGGTTCAAAAGAAATAAAAAGGGAAGGAAAGAGTGTTTATATATTTCATGTAAAATGCCTAAAGGCAGAAAGGGGAATATGTTCCAAGTATGAAGCATGTAAAAGTCAGAGTATTAAACGACATTCCTATGGTGTAGCAAATGCGGCGCTTTGCGCCGCCCACCAATTTGTTAAAGAAAGAATAGTACCAGTATTGATTGAAAGAAAGCATTTTCGACTAAAATCATCCACACAAACTGCGCAAAGGTCACAACGACACGCTAGGATGTGCCGAATATGTTACCGCGTGTCGTTGTGACCTTTGCGCAGTTTGTGTGGATGATTTTAGTCGAAAATGCTTTCTTTCAATCAATACTGGTACTATTCTTTCTTTAACAAATTGGTGGGCGGCGCAAAGCGCCGCATTTGCTACACCATAGGAATGTCGTTTAATACTCTGACTTTTACATGCTTCATACTTGGAACATATTCCCCTTTCTGCCTTTAGGCATTTTACATGAAATACTCTTACTTTTTGATTGGCGGAGCCAATCAACCCACGTTACCGATGTAGGCCACACCTTGAGACACGACTGTAGAGGCTCTCGTACGAGTTTGACATATTTGGGTAACGTACGGGACGAGCAGGGTAATTTGGTAACACGTATGCAGGGCCTCCTGAACGAGCCGGGGCACTTTGAGGCACGCACAGAACTTAACAGGACAATTTTGGGACACCTATGCAGGGCCTCCTGAACGAGCGGGGGCACTTTGAGGCACGCACAAAGTAGAACATTTTGGGACACGTATGCAGGGCCTCCTGAGCGACCGGGGGCACTTTGAGGCACGCACAAAACGAACAGGACAATTTTGGGACACCTATGCAGGGCCTCCTGAGCGAGCGGGGGCACTTTGAGGCACGCACAAAACTTAACAGGACAATTCTGTGACACATATGCACGGCCTCCTGAACGAGCGGGGGCACTTTGAGGTACGCACAAAACTTAACAGGACAATTTTGGGACACCTATGCAGGGCCTCCTGAACGAGCGGGGACACTTTGAGGCACGCACAAAACTTAACAGGACAATTTTGGGACACCTATGCAGGGCCTCCTGAACGAGCGGGGGCACTTTGAGGCACGCACAAAACTTAACAGGACAATTTTGGGACACCTATGCAGGGCCTCCTGAACGAGCGGGGGCACTTTGAGGCACGCACAAAACTTAACAGGACAATTTTGTGACACCTATGCAGGGCCTCCTGAACGAGCGGGGGCACTTTGAGGCACGCACAGAACTTAACAGGACAATTTTGGGACACCTATGCAGGGCCTCCTGAACGAGCGGGGGCACTTTGAGGCACGCACAAAGTAGAACATTTTGGGACACGTATGCAGGGCCTCCTGAGCGACCGGGGACATAGCGAACAGGACAATTTTGGGACACCTATGCAGGGCCTCCTGAGCGAGCGGGGGCACTTTGAGGCACGCACAAAACTTAACAGGACAATTTTGGGACACATATGCACGGCCTCCTGAACGAGCGGGGGCACTTTGAGGCACGCACAAAACTTAACAGGACAATTTTGGGACACCTATGCAGGGCCTCCTGAACGAGCGGGGGCACTTTGAGGCACGCACAAAACTTAACAGGACAATTTTGGGACACCTATGCAGGGCCTCCTGAACGAGCGGGGGCACTTTGAGGCACGCACAAAACTTAACAGGACAACTTTGGGACACCTATGCAGGGCCTCCTGAACGAGTGGGGGCACTTTGAGGCACGCAAAAAACTTAACAGGACAATTTTGGGACACCTATGCAGGGCCTCCTGAACGAGCGGGGGCACTTTGAGGCACGCACAAAACTTAACAGGACAATTTTGTGACACCTATGCAGGGCCTCCTGAACGAGCGGGGGCACTTTGAGGCACGCACAAAACTTAACAGGACAATTCTGTGACACCTATGCAGGGCCTCCTGAACGAGCGGGGGCACTTTGAGGCACGCACAAAACTTAACAGGACAATTTTGTGACACCTATGCAGGGCCTCCTGAACGAGCGGGGGCACTTTGAGGCACGCACAAAACTTAACAGGACAATTTTGTGACACCTATGCAGGGCCTCCTGAACGAGCGGGGGCACTTTGAGGCACGCACAAAACTTAACAGGACAATTTTGGGGACACCTATGCAGGGCCTCCTGAACGAGCGGGGAGCACTTTGAGGCACGCACAAAACTTAACAGGACAATTTTGTGACACCTATGCAGGGCCTCCTGAACGAGCGGGGGCACTTTGAGGCACGCACAAAACTTAACAGGACAATTTTGTGACACCTATGCAGGCCCTCCTGAACGAGCGGGGGCAGTTTGAGGCAAGAGCATAACTTATCAGTACAATTTTGGGACACCTATGCAGGGCCTCCTGAACGAGCGGGGGGCACTTTGAGGCACGCACAAAGTAGAACATTTTGGGACACGTATGCATGGGCCTCCTGAGCGACCGGGGACACTTTGAGGGCACGCACAAAGCGAACAGGAGAATTTTGGCACACCTATGCAGGGCCTCCTGAGCGAGCGGGGGCACTTTGAGGCACGCACAAAACTTAACAGGACAATTTTGGGACACATATGCACGGCCTCCTGAACGAGCGGGGGCACTTTGAGGCACGCACAAAACTTAACAGGACAATTTTGGGACACCTATGCAGGGCCTCCTGAACGAGCGGGAGCACTTTGAGGCACGCACAAAACTTAACAGGACAATTTTGGGACACCTATGCAGGGCCTCCTGAACGAGCGGGGGCACTTTGAGGCACGCACAAAACTTAACAGGACAAATTTAGGACACCTATGCAGGTCCTGCTGAACGAGTGGTGGCAATTTGAGGCACGCAAAAAACTTAACAGGACAATTTTGGGGCACCTATGCAGGGCCTCCTGAACGAGCGGGGGCACTTTGAGGCACGCACATAACTTAACAGGACAATTTTTGGACATCTATGCAGGGCCTCCTGAACGAGCGGGGGCACTTTGAGGCACGCACAAAACTTAACAGGACAATTCTGTGACACCTATGCAGGGCCTCCTGAACGAGCGGGGGCACTTTGAGGCACGCACAAAACTTGACAGGACAATTTTGTGACACCTATGCAGGGCCTCCTGAACGAGCGGGGGCACTTTGAGGCACGCACAAAAAAACAGGACAATTCTGTGACACCTATGCAGGGCCTCCTGAACGAGCGGGGGCACTTTGAGGCACGCACAAAACTTAACAGGACAATTTTGGGACACCTATGCAGGGCCTCCTGAACGAGCGGGGGCACTTTGAGGGCACGCACAAAACTTAACAGGACAATTCTTGGACACCTATGCAGGGCCTCCTGAACGAAAGGGTGCACTTTGAGGCACGCACAAAACTTAACAGGACAATTTTGGGACACCTATGCAGGGCCTCCTGAACGAGCGGGGGCACTTTGAGGCACGCACAAAACTTAACAGGACAATTTTGTGACACCTATGCAGGGCCTCCTGAACGAGCGGGGGCACTTTGAGGCACGCACAAAACTTAACAGGACAATTTTGGGACACCTATGCAGGGCCTCCTGAACGAGCGGGGGCACTTTGAGGCACGCACAAAACTTAACAGGACAATTTTGGGGACACCTATGCAGGGCCTCCTGAACGAGCGGGGGCACTTTGAGGCACGCACAAAACTTAACAGGACAATTTTGTGACACCTATGAAGGGCCTCCTGAACGAGCGGGGGCACTTTGAGGCACGCACAAAACTTAACAGGACAATTTTGGGACACCTATGCAGGGCCTCCTGAACGAGCGGGGGCACTTTTATGGCACGCACAAAACTTAACAGGACAATTTTGTGACACCTATGCAGGGCCACCTGAACGTGCGGTGGCACTTGGAGGCACGCACAAAACTTAACCCGACAATCTCGGGACACCTATGCAGGGCCTCCTGAACGAGCGGGGGCACTATGAGGCACGCACAAAACTTAACAGGACAATTCTGTGACACCTATGCAGGGCCTCCTGAACGAGCGGGGGCACTTTGAGGCACGCACAAAACTTGACAGGACAATATTTAGACACATATGCAGGGACTCCTGAAATAGCGGGGCCAATTTGATGCACGCACAAAAAAACAGGGACAATTCTGGGGACACCTATGCAGGGCTTCCTGAACGAGCGGGGGCACTTTGAGGCACGCACAAAACTTAACAGGACAATTTTGTGACGGACCTATGCAGGGCCTCCTGACGAGCGGGGGCCTTGAGGCACGCACAAAACTTAACAGGACAATTTTGGGACACCTATGCAGGGCCTCCCGAACGAGCGGGGGCACTTTTATGGCACGCACAAAACTTAACAGGACAATTTTGTGACACCTATGAAGGGCCTCCTGAACGAGCGGGGGCACTCTGAGGCACGCACAAAACTTAACAGGACAACTTTGGGACACCTATGCAGGGCCTCCTGAACGAGCGGGGGCACTTTGAGGCACGCACAAAACTTAACAGGACAATTTTGGGACACCTATGCAGGGCCTCCTGAACGAGCGGGGGCACTTTGAGGCACGCACAAAACTTAACAGGACAATTTTGTGACACCTATGAAGGGCCTCCTGAACGAGCGGGGGCACTTTGAGGCACGCACAAAACTTAACAGGACAATTTTGGGACACCTATGCAGGGCCTCCTGAACGAGCGGGGGCACTTTTATGGCACGCACAAAACTTAACAGGACAATTTTGTGACACCTATGCAGGGCCTCCTGAACGAGCGGGGGCACTTTGAGGCACGCACAAAACTTAACAGGACAATTTTGGGACACCTATGCAGGGCCTCCTGAACGAGCGGGGGCACTATGAGGCACGCACAAAACTTAACAGGACAATTTTGGGACACGTATGCAGGGCCTCCTGAACAAGCGGGGGCACTTCGGGGGTTGGTGTTATATGCGCGCAACCATCGGTGGGAAGAATGGAAGGCGACTGGACGAGATCCTGATTGATGGACGTTAGAGCGTGACGTGAAGGAGAAGGAGGAGGAGGAGAAGAAGGAGACGGAGAAGAATTCACCCCCCGCCCGTGGGACAAGAAACGCGCCGCGATCCTTTTTGCGCCCGTAACTTTCGCTACACTTAACCGATTTTCACCAAATTTGGAATTTAATCTATCTATGATAAAGTTCTTTAGTGTGCCAAATTTCATCCACTTCCGTTTAGTACAGCCCGAGAAACAAACATCGTGACGATGGGAAAATGTGCGCGCGGCCTGGATGGAACATATTATGGTTTGGCGCTGCCGCGCCAACCATGATATGTCGCATCCGGACGGCGCAATCCTCCAGAATGTGCAATATTGCACGATTTGGAGGGGCGCCCCTCCAAACTGCGCAATATGGCGCGTTCTGGAGGGCAACCTCTCCAGAACGTGCAATCAGCTGCTAGAACGTTGAATTCTTTAACTTTTACGTTTAATTCTTTTACCAGGAAGTTGCTTCCTTCCATATCAGGCTATGCTTAGGCTCGCCCTGCGCCCAGAGACGGGTCACAAGAGTCTAGTCGGCGTCGCAGTCTGGCGGGTCGAAGCTTAGGCTTAACGCGACCGGTGACCGACTTCAGGGCGCGCGGAGCGCGCCCTGAAGGTGGTGGTCGCGCTAAGCCTTAGTTTTCGACCCGCCAGGCGCGACGCCGACAGAGTTTTAGTGCAAACTGTAAGTGGGATGAACACTCCTCCATCAAATTCACCTCCTGCTCAGGGCTGCTGTGCCCCGCCGACCAGAGATTGCGCGGTTTGGAGGGGCCGCCCTCCAGAACGCGCCATATTGCGTAGTCTGGAGGGAAACCCTCCAGATTGCGCAATCTGGCTGGATTGCGGAAAATGGGTGCAACACATACACCTATCGCGATGCCGATTTCTAGAAGGCGTGTGCGCGTCCTATTCGTGAGTAGAGACATTTCTACAGCGCTGTAGCTTGTCGTGGCCTTTGGTCGAGGTTGTCGCCTCTTCGACTTCTTTCTACAGTGTTGCTCTGTTGATTCGGTGTGTCCTTTCGATGATCGCGCGGAACTGCGTTGGCTTCCTCCTCATTGCTCTGTAAGAGCAAAGTCGACTGGTGAATTGATTCGCTGATCAATCGTATACAATCGGTGCTACTGTGCATGCGTTAGTCGTGACTGTCACAACCGGAATCGACCGTTCCGCCTGCATGTTCCACCGTTTGCAGGCATTGAGCGCTTGTATTGGTTTTAAATGTGTGTTCCACTGTATGAGCGTTGTCGCAAGCACGAGAGTGGGGGGCGCATCTTGCATAAGCAGGAGGAGCAGTACCTACGCATGAAGGGGAGAAGCATCGGTTCACCCCACTTGCAGTTCGCACTTTGTACTGACATGCACGCGTCGTGCCTGGCCGGTCTCAACTGAGACAGCGTGCGGCCAGCTTGAGACCGCGCTATCATAGCACCGACACTTATGCCTGCATGACGCGCAACAAAATTACACGACAGTACTGATACGTGAAGGCAGTGCCTATTTATATGGGCCATGGGCGCAGCTTCCTTGTATGCCACCGCCCTCTTGGTTTTGCCCTTGAAAGAAAACGGGTTGACTGAAGGTGAATTAAAACGTTGAAAGGATTGATCATTGAAGAGAATAGATCGAAGCGTTTGAAAGAAGGGTTTGAAGAAACGTTCTTGGAAGGGAAAGGGATGAGCAGAAGGCGGTATTGCTACAATTTGTGTCGCGTTCCAATGTTTGGTTAGTGCGTCTTCGGACAGTGCACACAAAGGTACCTAAAGCTAGACAATTGCCGTTTCACCCACAACTCACGCATTGACTTTCAACAGCCGTCGGCGACCACCTGAACAAAGGGCCCGCGCCGCACAGATCAATTTCAGCCACAATAAGAGTGTGCAATGTATTCTGGTTAGTCAGCCACCCAGGCTTCTGTCTGTCAGTAGCCATTCGTTAGTCCAACTACATTGTAAGCTAGAGCCTTGGAGTTAAGTGTAAACCCACTTCAGAAATGAAACCTCGTGGCGATTCCCTCGACAGTGCTACTTTTCAGCCGCTGTGAGCGAGCTTCAATTCAAACGGGGATTCCGTTGTACACACACCTTGATCGACCGTTAAAGGGGAGTCTTGGTTTGGCCGTGAACTGTCTTTTACTTCCGTTCCAAGTGCCATCAACAAAATCCGCTGAAAAGCAGTATTGTGTGAGTTTGGTTGCCTTGGAGTCAAAGTGGAATTTGTGTTGCGCTGACTTGGTCTGGCCCAACTTGAGCCCCGTTCCAGAGCCTACCTTCCAATCCAAATGCACTGGTCTAAGTTGGTCATCGCTTGCCTGGCTACTGCGCTAGTCATAGGGACGCTGTATCTGTTGCGTTCCAATCCTCCGACAGTTGGGACTCATCCGAACGAAGCACCTCATGCAAAGCTGTCGTCAAGCGCCCAAGAGAAGCTGGCAGATCTGTCGAGAAGAATGAACGCCACGATGCACAGCCTGGCCGTTTTACAGTGCGAGAGAAAGGCGACTGTGAAATCCGTATGTCCGGCAGAGTGTCCAATGTTTCTTCTGTATTGCCACCAGGTTTGAATGTGTACCAAACAGTACACTAAAGCTGTACAGTTAGCTTTCAGGCTGCTGAAAGTGGTGCCTACTGCAGTGGAAACGGCTCAGCGACTCACATCACCGACAAACACTTGCCAGGTTTTTTGCGCAGAATGCTTGAAGGAAAGCGAGTGGCCAGTTTTGGAGATGGAACGGGTAACCACTTAACGTGAAGATTTACACCGTGACTTAGAGTCATAATGGCGAACTTAGAGTAATAATATATCTCGTGCCACGGAAGTCGTGCAAACTTCTCCTTTTACAGGCTTAACGTCCCCCAATGTACGGTTTGAGGATCCAAGTTTCATCCACGTCGGATACAGTTCGAGTGGGGAAACGCCGAAATCATAATGACTCTAACTCCTGTTGCGTAATTAGCGACTGCTTACCCCAAGGAAAACACGCACAGGAGACCGACGTTGAGCGGAAACGCTGTAAAAACGTAATTTACACTCGCCGTCATATCGTCATGTCTCCAGCGCTGACATCGGTCGTCGTCGGCAGTAGCACTCGGATGAGAGACGGAAAATCAATCTTTAGCAATCGTCGCCAATGTTACACATTTAATACAGTTTTCCAAGCGGCATCGAATGGTCGTAACCTCACCGCGCTACGTGGCGTCGTTCGCGAGATATGACGCATCAAAGTTTGACTCTCCATTGAAATAATTGTCAAAGTGTCTCAGTTCGCACCATTGTAACTTGGGCCGGTAAAGAGACGCTTAGCTGAGACTTGCACAACTCGTAGACAGGCTGCATTCATAGTTTTTGAAAATGTTTCGTTTGAATCGGGCGTCGGACAGCCAGTCAACAAAGCCAGCAAAGAGGCTACATAGTTTGCGACTCAAGAGATTCAAAGAGCAAGACGGCTTCTTTGCTGGCTTTGTTGACTGGCTGTCCGACCCCCGATTTAAAACGAAACATTTTCAAAAACTATGCATGCAGCCTGTCTACGAGTTGTGCAAGTCTCAGCTAAGTGGCTCTTTACCAGCCCAAGTTACAATGGTGCGAACTGAGACACTTTGACAATTATTTCAATGGAAAGTCAAAATTTGATGCGTCATATCTCGCGAACGACGCCACGTAGCGCGGTGAGGTTACGACCATTCGATGCCGCTTGGAAAACTGTATTAAATGTGTAACTTTGGCGACGATTGCTAAAGATTGATTTTTCCGTCTCTCATCCGAGTGCTACTGCCGACGACGACCGATGTCAGCGCTGGAGACATGACGATATGACGGCGAGTGTAAATTACGTTTTTACAGCGTTTCCGCTCTACGTCGGTCTCCTGTGCTTGTTTTACTTGAGGTAAGCAGTCGCTAATTACGCAACAGGTGTTAGAGTCATTATGATTTTGGCGTTTCCCCACTCGAACTGTATCCGACGTGGATGAAACTTGGATCCTCAAACCGTACATTGGGGGACGTCAAGCCTGTAAAAGGAGAAGTTTGCACGACTTCCGTGGCACGAGATATATTATGACTCTAAGTTCGCCATTATGACTCTAAGTCACGGTGTAAATCTTCACGTTAACCAGGACCCTCAAAGAGTGCATATTCCACCCTTTATAGTCACTGCGCCATACCTTACACTTAGTGGTTGCACCGTACTGTACACCAAGTCACTGCGCGGTACTGTATATGGTGCACTGTACCTTACACTTCGTTACTGCGCTTTACTGTACACTTTGTGTGTTGTCGACTGTCTCTTCAGGAATTTACAAGAAGCTTGTCGAGTCGGCAACGGCTGTCTACGACTCCTATGACGGAGCGCCAGACAGTTTCAAAGCCTCCGAGGGGCGCACCAATTATCTCGACCTATCTCAACCACACTACTTTCTGCCTATGTATGATGTGGTCATCAGCCTAGAAGTATGTGAGATGCAAATTAAGCTTTGACACGGTAACCGCAACATTTGGGTGGCTTGAGGAAGTAGCATGTACCGGGTGTCCCATAAATCCAGCCCCCGTCCACAGCAAGTTACAGGAAACTCTACGCGGTGAAACTTTCACAGATTGAAGTTCAATGTCTTGGGACATCTGACACCAAATTTCAGCATCATACACCAACTTTTGCGGAATTGCGGGCACAAAACCCAAAATTGGTTAATTACTCAAGACTCGTCTTCTTCTGTCGGCCACAAATCTCGCTAGACTGCAGCTAATTTGGTGCGAGTTGTACCGCTTTGAAGTAGAGAGGTCAGGCTTTCGAATGGTCTTTGAACGAAAATTGTAGCTTGTGCCACGCATGAGAAAGGTCGAAACACATTTTGGTTTGCCGGCCCCAAAGCAGGAGGCAGTCAGCCCCTTCTGCTGCAGCAGGGCCTCCTCCACGACTGCCAGCTGCCGTGACCAATTTTGGGTTTTGTGCCCGCAATTCCGCAAAAGTTAGTGTATGATGCTGAAATTTGGTGTCAGATGTCCCAAGACATTGGACTTCCATCTATGTAAGTTCCAAGGCGTAGAGTTTCCTACAACTTGCTGTAGAGGGGGGTTTGGACTTATGGGACACCCGGTAGAGTTATCATGCGAGGGGAGGCATTCATCATGAGCATGACGAGACGTTTTGTACGCTGATACTGGCGCAGAAATTTATGTGTGGCCTCATCTGTTTCACTTGCGCAGACATTAATTAGGTACCAGATTCTCGGATTCTTCAGGTGGCGGAGCACATTCCGGCCGAATTCGAGTCCGCCTTCCTTGACAACTTAGCGAGATTCGCCAAAGAGGCCGTCATCCTCAGTTGGGCGCTGCCTGGCCAAGCAGGTCTTTATCCTGCAATTACAGTATCTGAAACATACTCAAAGCTCTATACTTCTCTTCTTCTTCTCTGTGGGCGCAAGTAAGATTAATCTACACTACGAAGATTACCGGGTTTTTATACTCCACAAAAAAGTGTGGAGTATATAGCGTTTGTGCGCGAAACGCAGAAACTTTGAGTCAACGGCGTTCGCGCGTGAAGCGGCCGATTTGCAAACGGTCTTTTGCGTTGGGTAGGCCTAGTAGGTGGGCAACCTGCACGGCATATGGGGTCACGCTCCGGGACCCCGTTGGCGGGAAATTCAAAAATTTAAATTTTCAAAGTACTGAAAAAGGCATAGTACAAGGTAGAACTCGAAAAAGTTGCATATAATGGTATATACTATCTTTTGATATGTTGTAGTACTCAATAGGGCCGAGGGTGGAAAAAAAGAATTGGATCGCTGCGGGACCCATTTTGGCGCCAAATTTGAAAAATTCGCGAATTTTGGTCTTGGGTCGACTTTGACGGGCTGCTGTGCGAGCTAGGTAGCAGCTAAGGCGGCGAGACCACTCTTGGTGCTCCTTCCCAGATGTCCTCTATCGAATGAGCCATGAACGGAGAAAATCGCGCGAAACACAAAAAACTTTCTTACACTGCGACTTTTTCGACTCCGGGGTCGAAAATTGCGATTTTCGCATTTCGGCGTCTATAGCGCTCGAATGCGTCGCCGAATCGTTCCAAAAGTGGTTTCAAACGATTCTACGCTTAAATCTGGTCTAGAAAAGTGTTTTGGAAAATTTTTCGAAGCTACAGTAACCCTGCCGCGTCCATTTGAACATTGGGTGTCGGGTCGACTTTTACGATATTATACTCGATTTCGGGGTTTTCGGGGGCGCTGATTACGAATTTGGCATCCGTTCAGTGTTTAGATGATGTTTGAACATACCTATGACGAACTGGCATGATACCGTACCCTAAGTGCAGAATTTCAGTTCCCGGAGTCCATAGGAAATTAGGGGTGTTGTATGTTGAATCTGGGGTATTTTGGGATGTAGATCACGAATTCGGCATTCGTTTTGCACTCCGATACGTCAGCAGGCCAAAACAGCATAGGAGTCACTATGCGAAGGGGTTGAAATTTGTGGAGTATAACCGACAACGCGGTGGACCCCAGTGGGCCACTGGCCCTCGAGGGCCAGTGACGGAAATCTCTATAAACGAAATTGGTGCAACACATCTACATTTGTAGAGGTTCAGTGCCCCTGAACCACAACAATTGTTGGCCTGCATCACTGTTATTGAGCATTAGCACCAATTGTATTGGTCAATGTCACAAAATTTGTTCTAAATCTATACAGAGCACTGATTCATGTGCTATGCACCATTACAATTGTCAGCACATACAGCTATTCTCGTCCACAAGCCATAATTGATTAAGCTCATCCGCATGAAACGTTCTACACCGGTACCGACTACTGGTTCACGACTTATTGATTGCAACAATAATCGGTCCAGGGCACATTTATCACCCTTTGCCAGTTATTGTGTCTACTCAGAAGCTTAAAGTAACCTAAACCAGTACTGACTATAAGTTCACAAGTAGTAAAACTTCTATAAATGTACCGAACACCCGTTCAGGGATAAAAATCTCCCGGTGATAACATTTGTGTAGGTAGTCATCGTTGTGTTCTCATACAATTGTACCTACTGCTGCTATTTCATGGAGGTAGCCATATAAGTAGAAGTACAATGGCTAGTACAGCTCTGCATCTTTGTTTGCTCTGATACGGCGGCTAATTTTGCACTCTACTGTGATACTTGTGATTGCTCAGTGTGTTTCGCTCCCCTATCTGACTAATTGTGCTGATGTGATACCGATTGTTGGGCTACACACTGCATTGCATGTACCGTCAAAAAAAATTTTACGAGAGCTTACTCTACACTTCATGTTGTGTGACTTTAGTGTGCGTACGCACCCTATGAAATCGCATTGTTGTCACCGACTTTGAAATGCTTAAGTATTCCTGAATGGAAGGCCAACCTACCGTAATGCATTTGCATGTTTCTTGTGCAACTCGCTTGGATTAGCATATAAAACGCACCATCAGTAACTCTTGGCGTATTACTCGATTGATAATATTGCAAGTTCAGGTTAGTACTCGATTGCCACTCTATGGTGTGCTATTGCAGTGCAAGTCTGGTGCTTCTTTTGCACTGATTGTGCTACTATTCTACGTTGAGCAGCTGACGCTGATACACAGATAAGTACGGGTTTCAAATTTCGGAGATCTGAAAATGCCGAAAATGTTCGGACACAGTCTTTGATGGTTTTGTTGAACGACCCATGCAATGGATTCCTTAGATACCATTGTTGGCTCTGGCGTCAGCGGTGTAGAGAAAGATTTGGCCGAAACCAGTGACGATTCTGTTGTTCCTCCATCGCCGGATACCGCTTCGAGGCCTTCTGGGAAGACTACCCAGCCTGGTATGATCGTACAATGATAATCATAGATAATAATTATCACAATTATCCTCTGCAGGTGGGAATGCAGACACCATAGGAGAGTCTTCCGCAAACTTTGCTGACATTTCGTCAACGTCATCGACTGCCATTCCTCCAGCGTCAAACCCACCCCTGTCGTCAACCCCTGCTGTTCTGGGCAAGTCCATGCCTCAAGTGTTGGAACCGGCAATTGACCCGATAGTGAGAAACCTACTATTCCAGTTGTAATACAATAGTTGATGTATGTTTATGTCGCAATATTGATCTTATAGGTGGAAGTTCTCACCACAGAGCAGGCGAACAAACTGGACCTTCCACCGGAAATCGCACAACGCGGGGACGTCCTCGTCATAGGAAATGACCCATTCTATAGACAGAGACTTGAACTGGAGTCAGGACAGCTGCCCATTTTCGAAGTGGAAGTGGTATGGTAAACTAACGTTTGACGATGTTTATTCCTGATAAGTTGACAGGTGGTTTTTTTCAGGAATTCCACGACATCAATGATTTCCGCATTGCAAAGACAGTCAACCCAGCCCACTATGATGTTGGATTAGTATCGGTAATAAGACTGATATTTGTTTATGTAAACTTGTATCTGTTTAGTATTTCTATACATGTCATTGTAGTGCTATCTGGCAAATGGCAAAAATGTGCTGAAAATCGCATTATTTCGGTCAAAATATGCTACTTTGTGCACAATTATACAAAATACAGCGCCTCAGGCGAATATACAGAAGAATATTTCTCTCCCCTGTCACCTGCCGCCCACCTCACCTTAACTTACGAACCTATATCCAGTCATTTTTTCAGGCAAAGACTCGGAAAAGCCAAGTCACCCCCAAAATAGTCCTGAAGGGCTACCAGTCCTGTGCTGTCACTGAATTGACTTCTGCATCCCTGAACACATCCAAAAACAAAAAAAAGAAAGTTTTGAAATTGGCAGATTTGTCCGAATCGCAGAAATTGGCCGCCTTCAAGCACAGCTCAGAAGTATGCAGTACTCACACAGCTCAGATTCATGTATTACTTCATGCAAGATTAATGGGGACATTTCAAGGGTTATAATTTCAGTTCTACAAGTCGATTTGCCAAAGATCTATCGCCGATGGAGAAATTCTACCTGTTGGCACTAGAGTTGAGGTGTTGGAATCTGGCAGGTGGTTTGCTGGCAGTGTAGAAGCCATTGCCTACTGTCCAGTCGAAGGGGTTCTGTACCAGTGCAAGTTCGACTCCAACATCCAAACCTGCAAAACGGACTATTCAGTGGGTGATTTGTACCAATGACTTAGCTCATATCTTCATCATTATTAACTAACTAAAACAATCTTCATGAAGTTGTTTGTTTAGTTCTACAGCAACACTATCACACGGAAAGAGTACACGCAGCACTATATGGCCAAGTGTTTAGCCAAGCAGATCGACTTGAACCGCCTCACTAAAGGGTTGCGCGACAAGGGCTTGCCGGGCACTGAATTCTTGGGCGACAACATGCCAGGGCACACGGAATCCTTCATCATTGACAGTGTCGATTTTAAAAGGCTTCTAATATGCGCTCTTCACAGTGAAACTCTCGAGATGTGCGAGATCACATTCTATAGCGTCAGGAGGTTTGGTCTCTACATCACCAGGTGTGGCAAAATGTTGTATGAAATTTTGTATGCTCAATTGTATCGATATAGAGTTAGGCAAAATTTAGACACCCCCCTGCTGAATACGTCACAATAGAGTGGGACAATGTGGACCCAACCAGTGGGGCCACCATAAAATTCAAATCGGAGGAGGCAAAGTGCCTATTTGAGAAAGCTTTCAAGATGGCCGTTGACGCTCATGAGAAGTTAGTAAATTGGTTGATAGTTGTGTAATTACTATGTATCCAATATTTGAAATAATGCTTGCATCATTATAGAGAGAAGGCGGACAAAGCAGCCAAGGAATCCAAAAAGGGCAAAAAGAAGAAATCCAAACCGACAGCTGAAGCAACAGACCAATCAGAGACCACCATTGACCCATCTACAGTTGCATCTGAGTCTACTGGTGATCTGCAACTGGAAACTTCCGCGGACGATGGGTATGTGAACACTTCTGTACCTTTACTGCGTGCTGCTGCCATCAAACTTTTCCCAGGACCAGCACTGTGAGGGATGAGTCAGCCAACAAGCAGAGTCAGGCCGCAGAGGATCCAGCAGAGGGTCAGGCAACAGGTCAGGCGTCAGAGGGTGCAACTGGAACCATTGGTCGACGACCACTATCCTCTGTTCCCCTGCCGGTGCTCAAGAAAGTGCGAGATTTCAACACCAGGTGAAGCAAACTCACCAAGACTGCTGTTTTCCATACATTTTGTGTCACCTCTATAAACATGCTATTGCATGTTCAGACAACTCTTGAATGAGGCCATTAAAACCACCGCATCAAACGTCTCCTATGATATTACCAGAACCATCGCTGAGATGAATGTCGACTACAAAATGGGTTTCGAGAAACTGGCTTGCACCATAGAGAGTGAACTCCAGCGAAGTGCCAATGTTGAGAAATCGCGCGCTACTGCTGAAAAGACCCAGCAGGAGCAACTGCGAATTTTGATGGAGAAATTGCAGACTGTCACTGACAAATACTCTGATGTGGTAATTGCATTGACTCAGGCTTCTTCACAACTGAGCGAATCAGCAAAATTGCAGCTGGAAAATGCCAAGTTGACAAGCCAGATGCTGCGCAAGGTGTACATGTCTTTGTTTCGCATTGTATCACTACACAGACTAAAGTCACTATTGCTTCAGATTGACAAATTGGACATCACTGATGGTGATGAATGTGAGATCGTAGCCTCAACCGGCCTTCCTAAGCCAACCCTGCAAGCACAGGGGGCCAGACAGCCGGCTGGCGCTGCCACTAGTGCTGTTGGTGGTGCCCAGGATCCAGCAGGTGATACAACTGGGTGGGACGAAGTGGCAGGGATTTGGAGCAGGGGTAAGTTATATGGAGTAGTGTGTTGTGTATATGAATGAATCATTGAAACCATGCATCCAAACGTGATCTAGCGAGGCCTGTCAGTGACACTTCTCGCTACTTGGACAGTTCTCGTTTGGGGCCCCCCAGCAGTGGAGACGATTTCGATTCCACGCGTTCATACATTCGAGAACAAGCTCAGAAAACAGCACTGGCCCGAGCGAACGATCTCCAGAGTAACCAATTTCCACATATATCCACCCCCCCCCATTTTGTAATATACTGTAGAACAGCAAACTTTCGCGGTATAAAACTTTCGCGGATTGCCCGCTGCTGGCATTTTTTGCGCAGAAAACTTTCGCGGTCGGTTGAATAGTTAGCATGTAATAACGTTAGCATGTACTTTTTCGCGGCATAAAACTTTCGCGGATGGAAGGCGACCGCGAAATCCGCGAAGGTTTTATGCCCGCGAAAGTTTGCTGTTTTACAGTAGTATAATTAGTATTGTCCTCGTTTAGGTCACCCAACCATCAAACATGCCGTGACATCAGCCACTCAGCAACGAAAGCAGCAAGCGTCCACCACTGAAACTGAAAAGGTACCATATAGTTCCCAGTAGTTGTATGCAATGCTGCTCTTGCACTCAACAACATTCTGCTCAGATGGAGACCTTTGGCCAATTCATTCCTAATGAAAGAGGCTACATATACTTGGTGAAAGATGTGGAAGGTCTGGTAGACTGGCTTAAGCCATCTATAAGGAAAGAGATTTTCTCTAAAGAAGGGTTTGGCATCACGGCAAGAGACATGATAGATTGCCCAAAGATAGGGTTGGCTATAAAGGCAGCGCTGATCAATGGGTACTGGAAAGTGCTTGTTCATCATGCGTCTCACTTTCGGAGACCTCTACAATTACAGTGTGCGTATTGTATTTTCCTTCAACCATACATTGTTTCAATTGATAGATGTTTTCCCATTATAGATAAACCCACTTCTCAGTATGACAACAAAAAGACAAACACTGGGCTCAACACTGCCCTGGCTGACCTACTTGACAAACAGGGAGAGCCTACACAGTCCGTCTGCCGGCATCTAGCTAGGGAGCTAAATTTTGTCACACCTGTAAGAAATTTTAATATTGATAGAATTGGGGCAGCAATGCACACAATTGCTTGTACAGGAAGTTCTTCTTCGTGCTATGCACTTTGGAATTGAGCAACTAAGAAACAGTATCCGGAAGCACCAGCGTGATCGTTCTAAGGCTTCAAGCTCCAACTCGAGTAAAGCTCGGACAGCAGAGACTGGGCACAAAGCGACTACAGGGCAACCGACAAGTGGTACTTATATCAATTTCAATTATCCAGCTAATAAACGGCAGTCAATGCTTGAAAGTATCGCTCCTTCAGGACCAACCAGCAAGCCCTCTGGAGGCCACTCATCCGACAGCAGCAGTGATAGAACTGCCAAGAAGAGTGAGTGGATTACGGGTTGCTTTCACAAATACAACCTCTATGTCCGTCCAACGTTTCAGAGAACAAGCTGTGTGTGTAAAAAGTTCAACCTATACTTTGTGTCTGTCAAATTTTGGTGAGAAGTATAGTGAACTTTGTGCACATCGTTAGCCGCATCTGGACAAAGTATCTTGAGAACGTGTACCTTAATAGCAAGTGCACCTATCCCCACGATACGGTTGTCTGTACAGCTGATCTGAAGCTCAGTGATATCGCCGCGTTCGCTATATGTTATCGGCATGATACGACGCCGTTTATCTGATGTTTCCTACCGTGTGAAACCGTCACATCCAACAAAAAACTTGCCAACAGTGTGGTCCGGTCGTTCTTCATCAGGAATTACCCTTGGCGTACGACTTCAACGTTAACATTCATGGAAAACCAAAGCTTTGGCGATTTATAACATCTTGACATTTCTGTCAAGATTTGATCATTTCTGTCAACTTTAGTACTCGCAAAAATTTCTTGTATGCAACTAATTATCCGCAGTCTCTGCGCTTGCTATTTCTGAAGAAATTTCGCTGCTAGCCCATCAGACAAAAATGTCGATTTTGACATCTTTGTTAATTTAATTCTAAATATCTCGAAATTGCAATTTATTAAAACTGTAAAGCTATGTCTCAGATTCTTATTGACTTACGACCTTACCATTTCTGCATTCACATTCCTCAATAAATGACGTTATATTTTTGTTAATTTAGAGAATTTTTGACAAATAATCGCGTATTTCTACTAAATTCCACATTTGCAAAAAATTTCTGTTGTGTTACAAATTATCCGCTGTCTATGCCCTTCCCATTTCCGAAGAAATTTCGCCGCTAGCCCATCAAACGAAAATGCAGATTTTGACATTTTTTTATTTTAATTCTAAATATCTCGAAATGGCAATTTACGAAAGCTGTAAAGCTATGTCACAAATTCTTATTGACATACGGCCTTACTATTTCTGCATTTAAATTCGTCAATAAATGACGTTCCATTTTTGTCAATTTGTGTAATTTTGACAAATAATCGCGTATTTCTATTAAATTCCACATTTACAAAAAATTTCTTTTGTGTTACAAATTATCCTCTGTCTACGCCCTTTCCATTTCTGAAGAAATTTCAATTCTAGCTCATCAGGTGAAAAAGTCGATTTTCGACATTTTGAAATTTTAATTGCGAATATCTCGAAAATGCGCAATTAGCAACACAAACGGACATCGGATCCGTACTCAGCGACCTCGGCTCTACTTGACCACATATACCACATATCTTACTTCGGTGCCACGGACGGACACACACACAGACATTGTCATCCGTATATATACACCTCGCCGCGCTGAGGCGCGGCGAAAAAAGAGCAAAAAGAGGAAGCTGGACGACTCGGATGAAGCCAAGAAACTCGATGAGCTCGGTGAGTTGGCATCCATTAATGTGGATTTGTCTTTGTATAGAAATATTATCTCTGTGTATTCAGCCCCACTCCTGGGCAAACTGCCTGGAAGCATGAAGAAGGACCCCGAGGTATTGAAGCGTCTGCTGCAGAAGGCCAAACTTGAGAAAGAAAAGAAGAAGTGATAAGAGACTTTTGAAAACTCTGCACTCTACACAGTGTTGTTCTCCATTTGAGTTGACGTGTGACCCTCAGTTGTGTTGCTAACTGACAGTGTTCTGAGTACCATTGCTAGTGAAGAGTACTTGGTACATGCAATTCTGTTCTCAGCAGTCCCATACTGTGCCAATCTACTTGGCTGGGCATTGTCATCGTACAGTCGCTAATGCCATTTCTTCAGAAACTGCTCTGTTTTTACTGTGCTGCACCTAGTCTAACCGTCATTGGCTATGGGAAGGGAGGATGGCAAGGGAGATGGAGGGGAAGATGGGGCCAAAGCTGTGGACGATGCCCAATATGCCAGGTGAGAAATGGATAAAGTGAATACACCAAGATCCACAAACTAGCATATTCTTACTTCAGGCAGTCAAAATTGGAGGCTAAACTGGCAAAGGCCAAACTGAAGGCTACCACTGCAAAAGAGCGAGCAACATCTGCTGAAGCCAGAGCAGAATCGGCAGAAGCTGAAGTCGCAAATCTCCAGCTGAAGATCGCTGGGCTCAAAGCCAAATTGAAGGAGAGAAAGGAGCTCAAGGCAGAGGTAGCGTCACTTCAGAAAGAGTTGAAACGACCCAAGACAAGCTGATCGATGCCGTGGCTGCCACTGCCTCAACCTCTACATCCCGGAAAGTAGGAATGTTCAAATCCTTCAGTTTTCATTGCATTGTTCCATGAAATCCTCAACTTGGAACTACCTTCTTGCAGAGTGGGAGACAGGCCAAGAAAGCAGCCAAGACAGCCAAGAGGAAGACTGGAGGTCCTGCACACCTGATGGCCTACCGGCTCGGAAAAGAATACAAACGCAATGCCTATCGGCTGGTATGACAAGTGTGTTGGATGTGTGCACAATTGGTGGCGTAGCGTTGTGTAGAGCGGTTGTCTATTCAGATGAAAAGAAGCAAAATTTGGCAGTTCGTCCCTGGCTCCCAGTTTGTCACTTTTGCGAAAGAGCAGGGTATTGATATTCGGACAATTGGGAAGTTCACACTGCCAGAGTTCCTCCTAAAGGCTGCCCAAGAGACTGCTACTGCCAAGTGGAAGCTGGTTTCACAAACTGAAAGTGAAGCCTCCCTCTCAGAAGAGGAGAAAGCCTGGAGACACACTACTCTGGGAGAGGCAAAAGTGCTCACTCGAGAGTGCACTCTAGGCGTTTGCTACACTTTGTGGAACGAGTCAGAAGGCCCCCACTACCACAATGGTATACTTGTGAATAGAAAGAGTTATACCATGTTCTTCTTGGATAACATTTGTTTTGCTTTAGGGTGGAAGCCCCACAAACCCATCAATTGGCACCTTCTCACCACTGACGAGATCCTCGAACGCCAGCCCCTCTACCTGCAGGAGGCCTACAGACGAGCAATGGACTGGGCAAATTTGGATACCCGCTACACCACAACTGAGGATGTGGGGGATTTGGATGTGGACGATTGTGGCAATCACCGATTTTCAAGGCAGCCCAAGCCGGTGTGTTACCTGTGCTTGTCCGTGCTTGAAAAGTCATAGTTTGGGAATGGTTCCAGAAGACCAATCCCATGGATTTGGAGGCCCTGGTGACTCTTGACCGGAAAATCTTCGTGCTGTCAATCATCGATACTATCCATCTAAATCACCTGAGCAGAGGCAATAGGAAGTCCGGTGGCATCGACCCCAAAAATCGAATTCAGCCAAAAGTTGTTTTGGGAGCTTTGCCCAACCCTCCCCCAGAGGAAGTCGCCAGAGACTCTGCCCTGGGTATCGTGATTGGTGCTCTTTAAGTTGTTAGGACAACACAATATCTCCAATTGTATAAATTCAGATGAAGAGCCCCTTCCATTCGACGACTACTATGATTCCTCAGATGAGGAACTTGGGCAAACCAATCGAGGCTATGCTCGACAAAAGTAAACCTAGTGGGTTAAAAAATATGCAGAAAATACTGAGTTTCTAATGTATTTGTTACAGGGTCCACCCCAGGGTCGCCAAAATTGTCGCTCGGTTCCCCAGAGATGGCAGGCCATTCCCTGACATCACATTTGAAAAGGTGGAAGAGGACCCCTTGTACATGGCTCCAAAAAAACGCCGAGCCAAGCCCAAGGAAGGCAAGAAGCCCAGAAAGAGTCAGACTGCCCCACAGAAACCAAAACGAAAGCGACAAAGCAGTACAACTGAGAGTGATGGGGATTTGGAGGATAAGTCTGACTTTGGCACTGACAGCGATGAGGAAGGAAAGGTCGATCGAGTGACTGTGCGTTATCTACATTTGTGTGTATCCAGATTTCATGACAATAGGTAGGTGATGTGCACACTTCAGGATGGGGGCCGATTCCCCTACGACACCCCCACACCTCCCAAAAAGAAGAAGAAGAAGAGCACGAAAAGCAGCAGCCCCACCAACAAATCGACTAATCAGGTTATCTATGCTTTCAACACTTCCACAATTACATTGACTGTATCATGTTCAAACCTTGTAGCCTCCCTCTGCGTCCTCGGCTCCTACAAGCGCGGCTGATGACACCCAAGAGTTGTGGAATCAACTGTCGCCAAATTCAAAGAAAACACTATTGAATGCTGTCTAATCCAGTGTGTACGTATGGCTCATCCCTCGGCGAAGCCCCAGCCTCAGCAAACAACTGACCAAATAGTTACAATATGTGTCGTTCGTTCGTCTTCTCAGTTTCTTGGACGTCTCAGTGTTTTCAGGCCATTGTACCAGATGCTTCAGAGTTTTGGGCCGATTTATATTTTGAATTTGGAAAAGTTATTCAAAATATAAATCGGCCCGAAACTCTGAAACACCTGGTACTGGTGCTCCAGTACCATAGCTTGTGCTAAGGAAGGAGCCTCCTTGTGCCTCTGTTGGTGTGACAATTGTTGTTGTAGTAAAATGTTAAACACGTTGGTGTAGCAATATGGTTTCTACTAAGCAGTGTCACATGGCACAGTACCTATAGTGGGAATGCGCGAAACTGCTGAATGGATGTGTGACACAGGCTGACATGTTGCCCGAAATAGAGTCAGAATATCTCGAAACTGGCATTGATACAGATGAATGGTTGGACCTCAACAAAGAGGATGAATTAGTCGAGGCGTATGACATTGAGAACGAGGTATGTCATGTTACCTAGATTGTAACTCAAGTTGGCTAAATTTCACTCTGTTCAGCCAATACCCGGGCCACACAGTGACCCCAATGACGATCCAGACACTTTGTTGCCAAATCTGCCTCCAAACTTCAAGTGAGTGCTAGCAGTTATTGATCAATTTAGTTGTGTTTGTGATCACCACTGCTGCACTGAACAGGTGGGAGAAAAGGACCTTTCCTGAGAGGAGAGATCGACCGTGGAACCCTAGATGCACTATTGGAGATCAGCAAGACTTTTCCAAGTGGAGGCTTCTCTCTATTTTCCTGACAATGTATGGAGAGGCCATGGAAATAATGCGCAAATGCACAGAGAAATACGGAAGTTTGTGGTATTCTGCTCGCTGGAAGTCCCTCACAAAAGCTAGATTTTTGAGACTGCTGGCAATATTCTTCCATATGGACATTGTCAGAAGGTCGAACATGACTGAGTACTGGAGAAGTGACTGGAGAGGTCAGTTTTCACTATTACTTTTGCTTGTACAATTTGGCATTCTCATTTCTTCTAGGAGACCCTTTCATCCGGAGTACAGGGATTTCTCTCGATGATTTTGTGATGTTTTACAACGCTATGAGGCTGTACGACCCTGACAAGACAGATACTAGTCACACCATTCATAAGGCTAAGGGATATTTGGATGCCTGTGTTAGAGGGTTTCAAAAGATGCGGATGCCCTCCCAGCCTGACCTGAGTTTGGATGAAGAAGTTGCACTTTGCGATGGTAAGTGAAGCATTGTCTATTTGTTCAATTCCTGAATTGTGATGCACACTATTGCTACCACACAGGTCGCTTCGCCGGGAAGGTGACAATAAAAGGGAAGCCGGTTCCTACTGGCTTGAAATACTATGCCCTCTGCGACCCCAGAACCGGCTACATTTTTGCGACCAAGCTGCACTCCAACCAGCGAGAAGACTTCGAAAAATACTGGGGTCGCGTAATGGCAATCGTTTATGACATTCTCACAGGAAAATCTGTTCCTGGCGCCTTTGATTTCCTGGACCAGGGCTTCAATGTAGGGGTGAAACGGAGTTGCCTTCCTAACAATCTACAAGTCTTGGTGCATGTATTCAGGTCACAACGGACAGATACTACACCTGCCCGCACATGCAATATGGTCTCGATGCCCGAAATACTGGCTGTCTTGGCTCAACCCGTTCTAATCGGGCCAATCTGCCACAGGACATCACCAAATCGACATCACCATTGGTAAAAGCTCTCAAGAGGGGGGATCCTCCTTTGTGGAGGATTGGGAGCTCTGGTTTGTGATTTGCGGGTGGATCTCCAACTCAATCCATTCATTCCATGCCCCTTATAGGAAACATTATGTGCTGTGTGTGGCTGGATAATGCATTGCTGATCATGCTAACCACCCTGACAGAGCTGGGTCCTGACTGCGACCCCTGCAAGAGGCATGTCAAGACCAAATCTGGAAGATTCTACATTGCTGATGTCCCTCGCCCAGATATTGTGAAGAAGTATGACTGGTACAAGCCTGGTGTGGATTTGCAGTGAGTGGGATAAAATATTTATTGATTTCTGTCACATGATTCACCTATAACACATTTAGTGACAAGAAAATGGCGAGTCGCAAGCAACACCACAGGTCGAAACATTGGTTCACCTCTGGTGTTGGGTTGCAGGGAGCAGATTGGATGGCTATCAACAGTGGTATCATTTTTGGAGACCACCACAGCTCGTTTGCGAATCACATGGTGAAGTCTTCTCTGGCTGTAGAACTATTCCAGCTAGCAGGCTCCCTGGATCCCCCACCAGTCAATTCTCGTATCACCCAGAAGCTGCCAACCTACCTACAACGGGACCCATACTGGAAGTCCACAGAGCAGATCCAATCTGAGCGCTTGAATAGACAACTCCACCATTTTCAAAGGTGGTGGGACAACAGGAGAAAGTGTGTTGTCTGCCGAGAGAGGACCTACCAGTACTGTTACAACTGTGTGGTGTTTCTGTGCAGTGATCGCAAAAGGTGGTGTTTCGAGCATTTCCATACAGCAACATCTGTCAAGTGGTTCAATCCTGCTGAAAGCGCTAAAATCAAGAGGTGCTATTGAGTAATTGTGTTGACTGTCTCCTACTGCCTTGGTTCTGTCCCCTGTGTTGCGAATATTATGGCTTGTTATGTGTTGTGGACAAGAATAAATCATTATCTGCACATTTGTCTTGTGTGATACCAGTTTTCTCGTGTTCACCCACATTTACTTGTATTGATTCCATGCCATATTCATATAACAGCAGTGGGTGTCAAATCCAGCACATAGACAATGGCTGATGTACCCAATAAGAAAGAGGATTCCAACTCAGCCACGCCCACAAAGAGTGTGTCTGGCAAGGGGAGTCTCAATATCCCACCCGAGTTTCTGACAGATTCGGGACACCTGCACTTGTCTGGGTCAGGGGAATCCTCGTCCCCACCATCATGGCCTTCTGACAGCACTGACAGCGAAGGCAACACTAGAGAGATGCGCAAGACGGCTTTGATGAAGTCCGCCATATGTAGGTTGCAAAATACCTTTGAAAATCATGGTAAACTAGAGCAATCGATATTTGTGCAAGTTTCCAAAGTTTGTGATTAGTTGGCTGGCATGGGGAAGGAGGCATGTAACATTTGAGAGTACACCTGATTTTGAGCTTATATGGTTGGCCACGTGGGAATTCATGCTTCATCCAAAACCTGGGCAGCAGCTGATATTCGCACATGTTTACTCTAAAGGTGGCCAATTTTGCCAATTTTGATATTCAGATGACATCAAGATGGGCCTCTCCAAGGTCACCACAGCCAGTTCCTCCATCCTAATCACCCGTTCCAGTGAGGAGGATATATCTGACCCCAAGAGCCTGCTGAAGAGCTATGAAAATGATCTGAATATAGCCAAGAGTTTCTTGAAAACCGCTCTGAATACGCTGGATGAGTATCAGAAAAAATAGTTACATAGGTCCACGCCATGAGTTGTCAAGGGATTCGGTTCAGATATGTGACGTTTGCTGACATGCAGCTGTGCTTGCTTTACTTGAGATAAACGGTATTCAGTTCGGCAATTTACATTCTGTGAAACATAGCCTGATCAACGCATCAGATGTTGTGCTAAAGGTGGCTGTGTCATGCGCCTATGTTACCACTTGTACAGGGATTGTTGCTCTTTGTGCCTTATCAGCTGTATTTTGTGCCCTATCAGCTGTATATTTTCACTGGACACGAATCACAAAGCCATGTCCAGCTCAGGATCGATTTCCACTGTTATTGGTATAGAGTATTGCTGTTACAACATGTACGCACTAAAGTAGGCGAGTAGGTTTTGTACTTCATTACAGACCAGGTCCACATGTCTGAGGTGTATTTGGGTCAGTCTCACACCACTCTGAATGTGATGCAGGACGAGCTTTGCGTCTCTTCTATAATCCGCAATATCAACATCTCCACACAAGAGCTGCTCTCCCAACTGGACGACATCAAGGATTCTTTGTTAGACCTGCCTCTGAGTCTGGAGAGGACTACTTCTGTGGCAGGTTGTTTAGTTGTGGGTAAACTGTTGACCTCAGTAGCTCTGTGCTTTGTTACAGATCAGCTCGAGGACGCATATGACAAAGTGGCAAAAAACCTGTCCACTATCAGCGATATGTTCACTAGTGCACTCGAGCTCAATCCAATGGCCTGGAACCTACTCGAAAAAGTGATCAAGTACCACACTTTCGCTGAGAAATGCATCACCAAAGCTCTGTGGTGTCTGCAAGAGGAGTGTGTGAAGATGAGAAGCTGATTCATTCTCTCAAGTAATTTGTGGCACCCATGCTGTCCTGTGCTTGTTATTATGACATTCCATAGACAATAAAGGAGTATTTGTGTTGCCCCCATTGATGTTCGTGAGTGGCACAATTCCATGTGTAGTACTTCGAAATATGAGAGATGGTGGTCAGTCTTCTTGGCTGGTTGTTCTGAATTCAGGATTCAGTAGCTCGCAAGCACTTCAGTGGCCACAAGCACACAAGCACTCAGGTGTGAGTGAAAAGCTGTCACAATGCATGCCTTATCTAAAACCTAGACTGCGTCCATTAGCGGCTTATGTTTTGGCTGGCGGAGGGAGAGAGTTTGGGGGGGGGGGGGGGTGGGTGGAAAATATTGGATGGACATCATGGATTGCACATCCCCATGCCTATCAACCAGTATTTGCAGTTGGAAGGCTGGCAGAGGGGGGGGGGTGTCTGCCATGGTTTGATACATCCACCCAATCCACTTTTTATGCTACACCCAATACCTAGACTGCAGCTGATATTTGCACAGGTTTCTTGTAAATGGGGATGCACTTTGTACAGCTTTTGAAGCTACACCCAATACCTGGACTGCAGCTGATATTTGCACAGGTTTCTTGAAAATGGGGATGCACTTTATCCAAACTTATGATGTGTTTCTTGCACAGGGACAGACACTGGACTTCTGGTGATGGCAGCCGAAAACCGGACCTGGGTGGGCTTTGACCCCAACAAAGTCCCCATCGACAACCATGGAGCCGTGGAAATCTACAAAAACGTCTTCCTGGATTTCGCCACTGATGACATCGGTTAGTTAAAGTTGCCACATGGCGACGATGACATGACCAATGAATGATCTTTGTGCACCATTCAGAGAACAAGAATGCGCTGTTGGAAGTTGCCAAAGCTGCCAAGAATTTCGCGCTCAGCATCGAGTTGGTCAACATGGGCACACTGAAGTCGACGAAGCAGCAATTGGTGAATCGGCTGAAACGCATCATCTCCGACATAGATGACATGACGCTGCACAAGGACAAGGAGTCGTTCCTCTACAGCATGACCTCCAAATCAGGTGGAATAACTAGGTGTACTGTATCAGTATCAGTACCTGTACAGGATGGTACCTCTTGCAGGCAACAACGATCTGTCGGGGGACATCATGTACATCGGCCGCCACAAGATCAGCTTGGTCAGCAGCAAGATGCGAGTGGACTACTACCAGTTCATCAACTACCTGGACGATCAGCATGGTTGAATTCATATTTGTACAGTTCCAAGATTTCTGGTGCTTTACAGTGAAGGCATGTTTCATTCTAGGAATCATGCACGAAATCCGTCTCAGTTTGCTCAACATCAGCCAGACCTTGGTCAACGAGGGAGTCATCGACCTGTCGAGCATCACCCTGACGGGAAAAGAGAGTTTGATCGAGAAGCTGAAGGCAGTGGAAGCGCAACTAGATAAGATGTATTTCGCCCCATATCCGAAAATGAAGGAGCTTTACAATCGCGATTACTGGAACACCGGCCGCTAGGGGAATAGGCAGCTAGGGGAATAGGCAGCTATAGAGTTGACAATTCATTCAATTGCGCTTTGCGTAGAGCCTTGCCTTGCAATTGCACCTTGCGTTCAATCGACACTACTTTTTGTTCATGTTTGGTGTTCGAATCGCTACTCACTCGTTTGATTCTGTTGTGCATCACTGGAGTTGCACTTGCATTCATCGAGAGTCAAAGTTACACTCATTCAGCACCGAAGTCGCACTGGCAAACTTCGGCTCAATCCCCGTTTGTTGTCATCAAGTCTAGCAGCAAATTCCTGTAAAGCAAGTTGGGTTACTGTAGATATGAATGCTCAGCACATTCAGTAAACCTCCATCGGCAGCGATGAATGTGTAGAAAGTCGTGTTCGAATCGCTACTCACTCGTTTGATTCTGTTGTGCATCACTGGAGTTGCACTTGCATTCATCGAGAGTCAAAGTTACACTCGTTCAGCACCGAAGTCGCACTGGCAAACTTTGGCTCAATCCCCGTTTGTTGTCATCAAGTCTAGCAGCAAATTCCTGAAAAGCAAGTTGGGTTACTGTAGATATGAATGCTCAGCACATTCGGTAAACCTGCATCGGCAGCGATGAATGTGTAGAAAGTCGTGCTGATTGTGCAGCTAGATTTATGCTTTTTGTGCGAAATGGCAAACAGCAATGAAGCCTCCGGAGTCACTCCTAAGTCAGAAGACGGAAGAGAGGACAACACAAAGGCTCAGATGGCCAACCTGGCCATTTGGGAGGCCGACATGGAGGTGACATAATATATCTGAACAGTTACAAGTGCGGTCTTAGAATACACTGGCAATGAGAAACCACTGGCATTTGCAGAGGCTGACCCGCAGAAAGCGCAACGAGGTCAGCAGGTGCGCAGAGGTGTTGAGAGGCAAGACCAGGGAATACCTCACAACTCAGTTCAAGAAGTACCTGCCTGACAAGGAGGCTGAATGGCGAGCATCCGTCCAGTTGTTGAGTGAGCCAGAGGTCTACAAGTTCGCCAGAGGCATCCCTGAGGTTCTATTTGTCTATTCACATAATACTGTAAGGTGCATTGTACATACTCCTGAAACTAATATATCTTTACCAAATTGTCAGCTCTACAAGATGGTCGATTCGGCATTCTACCGCATGATCTCCCAGATCACATTATGGGAGACAGAGCTTGAAGCCTACATCCCAAAGAGCCTGAGTCGCTGCCCGTTCTGCCCCCATGGGCCCAGTGACAGTGACAACTCCATGAGAAAGCCTCTGCTGAAGGGAATTGGAATGTTCAAGAACCAGCACATCAGAGACTGGGGGAAGTACCCAAAACATGCCATAGTCACTCCAAATGGTGGTGCGAAACAGTGATTTTGCTTGCTGTTGGTGAATGAATACCATTCGTGTTACAGTGATTTTGTTGAGTGGTCTTGAAGCATAGACAGTACACTGTTGTTGATGCACAGTCAAGCAATGTTGGTGTAGGAATTTTGGATTGAGATTCCTTCTCTATGTTGCAGTTTGTCTTGAACTGCTTGAACCGCAATTGACAATTGTACATGTTTAGAAGTTAGCGAGCTGGGTAATTGGTTGGTGGCTTCGGTGGTCTGCATTAAGTCCAATCGCACTGAATCACTTCAGTCGATATTTGTACAGCTGTGAGAACGAGAAGTGAGCTCTGGTTGTTAGAATGTGATTAATCCAATGTACCATTGAACTTTTGTCAATATTCGCACAGGGTTAAGAGGAGAGTTGTTGGCTTAGTGAAATGGCTGACATGAAGCTGGTCGAGGCACTGACTGAGGCATTGGTCATTGCAAAGTCAGAAACCCAGAAGGACAAACTAGCCATCTGGGAGTCTGATATGGAGGTGGTATTTCTGAACTGATACTTTTGGCATTACACCACAGATCAGAACTTTATGCATTCTTTGCAGAGATTGACGCGCAAGAGAAGGAATGAGGTGAATAGGTGGTCAGACGTGCTGAGGAACAAGACCAGGGAGCATCTGACAGCCCAATTCCTGAAGCACCTGCCCACACAAGAGCCCCAGTGGAGACAGCACATCAAGTGGTTGAGTGAGCCTGAGATCTACAAATTCGCCAGCAGTATCCCGCAGGTTACATTCTTGACTGGCATTTCTGAATTTAGTATTGTACGAATTCACAAGACCCTAATCTACATTTGCCAGCTCTACGAGATCGTCGACAAGGCCTTCTACCGCATGATCTCTCAGATCACCTTGTGGGAGACGGAGCTGGAGGCCTACATCCCCAAAAGCCTTAGTCGCTGCCCGTTCTGCCCTCATGGGCCTGACGACGGGGACAACACCATGAGAAAGCCGCTGCAGAAGGGGGTGGGCATGTTCAAGCACCAGCACATCAAGAGCTGGGGCAAGTATCCAAAATGTGCCCTGACCATCCCAAAGGGAGAGAAGAAAAAGTGATCAATGTTGATTTCGTTGACGAACACAAGTAGTGATACAGGAAGTTCCAGTTGCCGCCTTATTGCTTCTTGTTGAGCTTTGTGTTGTGCAGAGAATATCTTAGCCAAATGAGTGTGTGAGCAATGGTTTAGCAGGGTCCATTTGCCAAAGTTTCGATACCTTGTGATATGTTGTTTCGTGTGAATTTCTTCCACTTCTGCTACTGCAAAGGCAGGCAAAGTGCAATTGTGCACTGTGGTCGACCCAGGATTTTCCAACGGGGGGGGGGGGGGGGGGGGGGCACAAAATCTTTTTCCTTCGAAGTTCTGCATTTCAATCCATTTCAATCCTAAAAATCGCCTAGATTCGATCTTGCGAACTGTTAGGTGGCCTATGTTTAGAAATTTGCCGCTGCCGAAATTTCTACGTTTTGAGCCATCCTTCCATACACCAAAATTTGTATAAATTTACTGCCGCAGGCGAAAATTTGGTAATATTTGGTAACCAAATCCCCACCCCCCCCCCCCGCCCCCCTACTGGGACCGCTAGTGAACGTGCAGGTGGTGATGGCTGATGAGGTGCAGGATAAGATGGAAACCAACTTCCGTCAGAAGAAGTTGACTATGGCGCAGTGGGAGCAAGACATTGATGTACTCCCTTTACTTATACTGTTCTAATCTTACATTGAAACTGCAGGAAACATTGTTTCATTGCAGAGAACCACACAGGTCAAAACCAACACCAATGGTGTCCTCAAACAACACCTGGAGCGAGAGACAACAGCCAAGATAGAGGACCTTTTGAGGGAGCACTTTCCGCACCAAGAACGGGTCAAGCATATAATTGCTATATCCAATGTAGCAAACTATCTACATTTGCAAACTATATTTGCCTTGTTCAGGCCTGGCAAATCGATGCCCTCTGCTTGAATGAAAGCGCACTCCTCAAGCTCACGCGTTTCAACAAGATCGTCAACAAGGAGATTCAGTCACTTCTGGACAAGTTCCACTCCAAAGTCGCACTGATGGACACTCAGGTAACTTGAGGCAATCAGACATTGGTAGACTGTGTTTCCTGAACTGCGGCTGATATTTGCACCGGTTTGAATTGTGCTGTGCAGCTTTTTTGGTGAGGGTGGGGATATTCTGGCAGTTTTGTACTAAAAATCTCAAGCTGCAGTCGATATTTGATTAGGTTTAGAATGTTTGGCACCCAGGGGGGATTTTGGTGCATTTATGAAAACTGTCTAGAAGTGGGCCAATATTTGCATAGGTTAGTACAATACACCTAAACTTCGCGTATTGTAGGTCGAGGCCTACTACCCACCAACCAAGGGAAACTGCCCCTTCTGCCCTCACGGCCCAGAGGATCTGAAGGCCCCTCTGAAGGGAGGAGTAGGGATGAAGCAGGGAGAAACCATCGAAACCTGGGGTCACTGGGGCGTCTAGGAAAAGTGAACATGCCAAAACGTGATCATGCCATGCGAACTTTATTTGTCATCGTTGTGCAAGTATTGTGTTGGTAAGTCAAGTGACAGCAACTTGGAGTGACTACGTAGACACTGAATTGCCATTCGTTGCTCAGTTATTGGCATTCTTGTTGGGGCCGGCTCTCTGGTCACGGTCATCAAGTTCTTCGAGCACTTTGCCTACCACCATGGAGGAAACGCATAGTAGAGTAGACTGTAGAGTAGAGCAATGTAGGATTCAATGTGACATTTGTAACACTAGCTGGAGTCGGTGCAGGTAGTCCAGCGTCGAAGCTGCCAGCCAGTACCGGCCGCGTTGCCGTCTGTTGCGGTGGGGCTGTTTCTGAACCAAGACAATCATGGGAGACTGGAAAGGCCGCAAAACGCCAAACGGCACAACACAAAGTGTAGGAGCAGAGCAAAGTGTCCATGTAGCTCACCCTTCGTCTTGAACTGGCGCCTCAGTCAAGTCTGTGCGGGTAGTCCAGCGTCGAAGCTGCCAGCCAGTACCGGCCGCATCGCCGTCTGTTGCGGTGGGGCTGTTTCTGAACCAAGACAATCATGGGAGACTGGAAAGGCTGCAAAACGCCAAATGGCACAACACAAAGTGTAGGAGCAGAGCAAAGTGTCCATGTAGCTCACCCTTCGTCTTGAACTGGCACCACAGTCAAGTCGGTGCGGGTAGTCCAGCGTCGAAGCTGCCAGCCAGTACTGACCGCGTCGCCGTCTGTTGCGGTGGGGCTGTTTCTGAACCAAGACAATCACGGGAGACTGGAAAGGCCGCAATACGCCAAATGGCACAACACAAAGTGTAGGAGCAGAGCAAAGTGTCCATGTAGCTCACCCTTCATCTTGAACTGGCACCACAGTCAAGTCGGTGCGGGTAGTCCAGCGTCGAAGCTGCCAGCCAGTACTGACCGCGTCGCCGTCTGTTGCGGTGGGGCTGTTTCTGAACCAAGACAATCATGGGAGACTGGAAAGGCCGCAAAACGCCAAATGGCACAACACAAAGTGTAGGAGCAGAGCAAAGTGTCCATGTAGCTCACCCTTCGTCTTGAACTGGCGCCTCAGTCAAGTCTGTGCGGGTAGTCCAGCGTCGAAGCTGCCAGCCAGTACCGGCCGCATCGCCGTCTGTTGCGGTGGGGCTGTTTCTGAACCAAGACAATCATGGGAGACTGGAAAGGCTGCAAAACGCCAAATGGCACAACACAAAGTGTAGGAGCAGAGCAAAGTGTCCATGTAGCTCACCCTTCGTCTTGAACTGGCGCCACAGTCAAGTCGGTGCGGGTAGTCCAGCGTCGAAGCTGCCAGCCAGTACTGACCGCGTCGCCGTCTGTTGCGGTGGGGCTGTTTCTGAACCAAGACAATCACGGGAGACTGGAAAGGCCGCAATACGCCAAATGGCACAACACAAAGTGTAGGAGCAGAGCAAAGTGTCCATGTAGCTCACCCTTCGTCTTGAACTGGCGACTCAGTCAAGTCGGTGCGGGTAGTCCAGCGTCGAAGCTGCCAGCCAGTACCGGCCGCGTCACCGTCTGTTGCGGTGGGGCTGTTTCTGAACCAAGACAATCATGGGAGACTGGAAAGGCCGCAAAACGCCAAATGGCACAACACAAAGTGTAGGAGCAGAGCAAAGTGTCCATGTAGCTCACCCTTCATCTTGAACTGGCGCCACAGTCAAGTCGGTGCGGGTAGTCCAGCGTCGAAGCTGCCAGCCAGTACCGGCCGCGTCGCCGTCTGTTGCGGTGGGGCTGTTTCTGAACCAAGACAATAATGGGAGACTGGAAAGGCCGCAAAACGCCAAATGGCACAACACAAAGTGTAGGAGCAGAGCAAAGTGTCCATGTAGCTCACCCTTCGTCTTGAACTGGCGCCACAGTCAAGTCGGTGCGGGTAGTCCAGCGTCGAAGCTGCCAGCCAGTACCGGCCGCGTCGCCGTCTGTTGCGGTGGGGCTGTTTCTGAACCAAGACAATCATGGGAGACTGGAAAGGCCGCAAAACACCAAATGGCACAACACAAAGTGTAGAAATAACATTTCATACTCACTCCATATTGGGTCTCTGAGAAAACAACACTGTTGAGTCTGGCTAGTGTGTCTGTCAATCCTTTGTGCAGCCAGCCACCCTCAGGCATAATGTATTCTGCAAGCGCAGTGCAGCGTCTTTGATATCCCCTCTCGGTATAAAAACTTAGACTGGCAGGCTGGCAGGCAGGCAGTGAATGGGGACCCATATTCCACCTGTAAACAGCTACAATAGTAGATATATAAATGCATAGTGTTCTAAAGAAACACTGATCCAAGTGCAGTGAAGAAATCAGTGGGCAACGAAACAATGATATGTACAGGAACACAAAGAACCATATGTAGTGGTTCAGGGATCCTGAACCTAGATCCTGTATGGGTATAGAGCCCTACACCGCTACCGAGTGTACGTCCAGGATTCCTGAACCACTATTCTGTCGCTGTTTAGTGTCCTACACTGCACCTAGTATATGTCTAGAGGTGCATAGAGCACTGTACCAGTACCGAGTATGTGTTCAGGATCCCTGAACCTATATCTTGTATGGGTATAGAGCTCTACACCGATACCGAGTATAAGTGCAGGATCCCTGAACCACTATTCTGTCGCTGTTTAGGGTCCTACACTGCTACCGAGTATATGTCCAGGGTTCCTGTATCACTATTCCTTCTGTGTATAGAGCACTGTACCACTACAGAGTATATGTTCAGGATACCTGAACCTACATCCTGTATGTGTATAGGGTCCTACACCGCTACCGAGTATAGGTCCAGGATTCCTGGACCACTATTCTGTCTCTGTGTAGAGACCTACACCACTACCGAGTACATGTCCAGGATCCCTGAACCGCTATTCGATCGTGGTATAGAGTCCTACACCACTACCGAATATATGTCCAGGGTTCCTGTACCGCTATTCCTTCTGTGTATAGAGCACTGTACCACTATTGGATATATGTTCAGGATTCCTGCATCACTATTCGGTCTCTGTATACTGCTCTAGGAACCATCAATGATGTGTACACAAACCTTGAAGTCAGACCGAGTCTCTGTTCAGGGATGAAATTTTGCCTTGTAACAAGACCGAATATATGTGTAGAACATCCTAAACTTATACCGAGTATATGCTCAGTACAATTCGTGCTTGCCATTGTATCGTTTAAGAACGATCTATGATTAGAATTATATATATGTATAAATTCTATACCAATAATTGCAAAAAAAAAATTTCCTTAATCATGCCTGTACCCATACAGATAACTCCAGGAAGCACCATTTCTGGCAGGTCCACCGCGTTGTCGGATACTGCGTCCCCCGGACGACTTGCCTGGTTCCGAAAAAGCGCCCCGGGGCGCTAATTAGGTTTTGGCACTTTCGGCGAGCGCAGAATCAAACCAAATAAGCGCCCCGGGGCGCTTTATTGGAAAGTCTAATATTATGGGTTTTCGGCACTTCTATTGAATACACAGCTTGTGCTAACAGAATTGCATAATCGGTAAATACTGGTGATGCGAAATCGTATATTTACAGGGTCCTAAAGCGTAATTCTCTTACGAAATGTAGTGTTCAGACTCAAATCAACCGCTGACACATTTAATTTTCTTGGTGTGTGATCAGCGCAAGGACGCAAAATGCCCATTCTGTTCAAAGAATCTTTTCCCCAAATAAGCGCCCCCGGGGCGCTTATTTGGAAAGGCATGCCAAATAAGCGCCCCGGGGGCGCTCGTTTGGGGGGGGGCGCTTTTTCGGAAAAACCCGGTAATCTGCGAAGATTAACGTTGTTTTACAGCAAGCATTACTAGACAACTGCCGTCAAATGATCGCCTCTGCACTCTTTCAGGTTTCCATCACGTCAACGGGAGAACTCGTGAATATGTGGCCGCTCAGATGGCGGAGCGAGGCTTCGTCTTCGTCGCAGACAAGTCAGACGAGCTGCAGAAAGCATGTAAGCTGTCTTGGCTAAAGAAGAACATCAACTATTACTCCGCCAAAGACAGGAGAAGCGATTGACACCACTGAAATGTGGAGTGTTGTTGTTGACGCTGTTGTCTCTGCACCGTGGTCGTTGGTCAGTTGTGAGGCTGGCGTTTGTTAGCAAATAGAGGTTTCATTTAGCCGATTATGTTAAAACTGTGGTACATGCTGCTGCGTACTCATCTCCAAATAGTTGAAAGCTGCGAGTTGTGTAACGCCTGTGACGAGTGCGACAACAGTAAGAGCACATTGTCGTGAATATGACACGCTAGTATCGACGCATACCATGTATTCACCACAAACAGAAATAGGAAACCAGACGCTACAGTAAGCAAATGCTACCTACAATACGTAGGTATGTTAGTAAGCTTGACCAACCTCAGCGCTTCACGCGACAACTGACTTGCTTAGGCACCATCTGCACGACATCCGCACGAAGAATTGCGGCGACCCGCACCGAGGAAGCTGGTACGACCAAGTACACTTCCCAGCGCTTCTGAGATTCAAATTCGGGGCACTATCTATAGGGGCGACCAAACGGGGGAAGAGGCGACACGCAAAGTGTACACTCTGTGGTTCATAAGTGTCGCCTATGGAGGAGAGAAGCGCCAGTGGAAGCTGTGTACTACACAGAATAATAATGACGTTGTTCAAAACGTTATGCGCGCCAAGACTTGTGCTTGCCAATTCACCCACCGTACTTTGAGGTCTCAGCTCTCAAGGTCCTACGCTGTGCATGCGCAGCCAGTCCTCAGATTGGTTCAACTCGAGCAGAATTCCTGAGCAGTTCAGAACGCCGAATTATTCTGCTTGTCAGTGCAATCTCTCAACAGTCTAAGCATGCGTATCGAATCTTCACCATTTGCCGATCTTCACGTCAGCACAACTCTACCCGTCCTGCTAAAACGCCGCCGGTAAACACGGCACAGCTGTGACGACTGCAGTTATTCTCAGAGTGGTGTTATATAGCCGAACAAAGTAGATTGTGAGAGGCATTAGCGGACGCTGGATATTTTATGCCGCATGTAGTAGATGGGCTAGCCGGGCTGGACGCTTCGGCTACAGTAATTGGCGGGAGGTACTGCATAGGGGAAGGGGGGGGGGGGGGGGGGGATGTTGAATGGAAGAGCGAATGGAGGTTGTGAACTCTATTTCTTAGACGGTAGGGGGGAGGGGGGGGGGGGGTGCGGTGGTGGGGTAGGTGAGGTGTCCGCAGTGGATGGAGTTGTGTACCCCCCCCCCCCCCTCCAAACCCCACCCCCACACTCAGTTTCAGCGTCCGCTCATGTGGCTGTGGCAGAGAAGCAAGTCCTATAACTCGAATAGGCCACTTGAGGAAGTATGCGCCAACTGTGCAAATTTGCACTTCAACTATGCTGCTTTGTAGCTACCGCACTTGCGTTCTGCTGGGCGAGTAGTGAGCGGTCCAAACGCAAAATAGTGGGCGGCTATCCGGCTGACGGAAAATTCCCATTTGTGGTGCGATTGGAGCAAAAGTGCAGGACGAATTGCACAGAGTTGTTCACTTGCACCGGCGTCATCATTTCGCAACGGGTATGTACCTACCCACTGCTATTTTGGCAGTTTCGTTCGCACATGGACCGATAGATAAACGCCTGCATGAACGTTTACTATCGGCAGCCGTACGCCACAGGGTGACCAATAGAAACTCATTCTAGTTTCAGTTTTAGTTTCAGTTAAAATTGTGGTGTTGGCTGAGTTTCAGTTTCAGTTTCAGTTTCAGTTATGGAATCCCCGCCAGTTTCGATTCTAACTGAAACTGAGTTTCAGTTATTGAAGGTTCAACAAGCTGTGTGTGTAAAAAGTTCAACCTATACCTTGCGCCTGTCAAATCTTGGTGAACAGTATAGTGAATTTCATTCGCATACCTAATTAGCCGTATCTAGAGAAGGTATCTTGAAAACGTGTACCCTAATACCAAATGCAGCTATCCCCATAATACAGTTGTCTGTACAACTGATCTAAAGCTCAGTGATATCGCCGCGTTCGCTATATGGTATCGGCATGATACGACGCCGTTCATCTGAAGTTTTATACCCTTGGGAATACACCACATCGAACAAAAACTTGCCAACTGTTTGATGCAGTCGTTCTCTACCAGGAATTTCGTTTGTGTACGCATTTCTGCGTTGTGACGCTTTTGTCAATTTGTAGAATTTTGGCAAAAAGAATTGTGGCGCATTTCTATAAAATTCCACAATTGCAAACAATTTTGTTTGTGTTACAAATTATCCGCGGCCTATGCTCTTTCCATTTCTGAAGAAATTTCGCCGCTAGTCCACCAGGCGATAAAGCCGATTTTCGAGTATTTTAATTGTTAATATCTCCAAATTGCAATATTTTAAAACTGAAAAACTATGTCGCAAATTCTTATTGGCTTGCGACCTTTCAGTTTCTGCATTCACATTCGTCAATAAATGACGTTCAATTTTTGTCAATTTATGAAATTTCGACAAACAATTGCGTATTTCTATGAAATTCCACATTTGAAAAAATTTCTTTTGTGTTACGAATTGTCCACATCCTATGCTCTTTCAATTTCTGAAGAGATTTCGCCGCTAGCTCATCAGGCGAAAAAGTCGATTTTCGACATTTTCATATTTTAATTGTAAATATCTCCAAATTGCAATGTTTTAAAACTAAGAAACTACGTCACAAATTCTTATTGGCTTACGACCTTTCAGATTCTGCATTCACATTCGTCAATAAATGACGTTCTATTTTTGTCAATTTATGAAATTTTGACAAACAATTGTGTATTTCTATCAAATTCCACATTGACAAAAATTTTCTTTTGTGTTACAAATTATCAGCGGTCCGTGCTCTTTCCATTTCTGAAGAAATTTTGCGTCTAGCTCATCAGGTGAAAAAGTCGATTTTCGACATTTTTGGATTTTAATTGTAAATATCTCGAAAATGCGCTATTAGCAACAGAAACGGACATTGGATCCATACTCAGCGACCTTGACTCTACTTGACCACATATGTCACATGTTTTACTTCGGTGCCACGAACACACAGACAGACAGACATTGTCATCCGTATATATACACCTCGCCGCGCTGAGGCGCGGCGAAAAAAGTCACAACGAATTGCTCAAAATCATTCTTGTAGAATGATATTTAGTAAACAAGGAAGCGATTTCTAAATCTGGGATGGCATTATTGCATATTTGGACCTACATTTAAACAAAAAGTCTACATATGTACAATAATTCGGCGTAAATTTTGTGAAAATCTGCTGAAATTCGGTAAGATTTGACATTAAAATAACTGAAACTAATCTGTGAGTTTCAGTTTCAGTTTCAGTTATGGAATCCGCACGAGTTTCGATTCAGTTTCAGTTAACTGATTGTAACTGAAACTGAAACTGAAACTAGTTTAAGTTTCTATTGGCCACCCTGGTACGCCATTCAGACGATCTTGACGGCTGCCCACTGCGTGTTTCCACACCGGCCGCAGGACGTTGCGATCTTCGCCGGAGCTCTCGAGCGGAATTCGACGACGCATACGTTGCTGGAAGCGGAATCCTTCATTCTCCATCCCGACTTCCATTATATCTCTTGTTTCGTGGGCTGGGTGAGCAGAAACGACATCGCTCTGATCCGACTGAAGCGGCCGATGCGTTTTCGCCAAGGGAAACTGGGAGCGGCGTCTTTGCCAATCGCAAACTCCACAATTCCAATATACTTTGATCCTGTCGTCCATTATAAAAATAAAAAGTGCCACCTGCTCGGTTGGGGCTACATTCGCAATGCGGCCGGCAATTTGAGTAAGAAAGAATTCTTCGGCTGCGATACCCTACGCGAGCTCGGCGAGCGTACGTGCGTCTGTGCGCCCACAACGCTTTCAGGTCCCGGCATTCGGACGTCGTAGACAGACCATCTTGAGCAGCATGTGCTTTGACATGCTCTGTCAACAGTAACACTGTTAACGCAGTCTGCAACGCGTGAAACCAGTGCAACCAGTGAAAGTTCAGCAAGAGGTTGCACTA
>JASAMZ010005946.1:0-13458 GCA_030248115.1 Linhomoeus sp. GSCO2_2 | reverse complement strand
TCGAACTCAGAGAAAGGCAGTGTGCCTTCCTTCCTACCGTACTACCGTACTACTGTACTTACTACGTTACATATGTAGAGTTGGCGAAACAGGCCCCTTTGACCGTTCGGATTTTCGGTGTTTACCATTCTGGGAGGCATCTCCAGAGCGAAGGAGTAGGGAATTTGCGCCTCGGCATACGCCCAGTCGCCCATCGTGCCGCAGGCTAGGCCTAAAGGCCCTCTACTTACAGTAGCTGGGTTTTACTACATACATACTTATGAACCAGGCGTTTCATGCCATCCTCCGACTGAGCCACCCCTCCGTCGCAAAGTATGTATAACTTCCCATTGTGATTGTGACACAAATCGAATTCCAGTGACAAATAACATCGGCAGACACCAAGAATTAACCTTACAGACCAGCGTTGTCGGCGATGGTGCCACAGGAAAACGGCTGGGCGTTCGGCCGATGGCGCAGCATGGCCGAAGTGGCGGCTCGAGCGATCAGTTTCTAAACAAGATTACAGGGCTCAGTCAACTACAAGTCAACTGAAAATTCCAAAAATTAATGCAAATTTTTTTGTGCATAATTTGCAATTGCACTATGTAGGCAAGTCATCCAGGAGACATGTGGGTACCGGGTTTTTCCGCTTAAGCGCCCCCCCCCCCCGCATAAGCGCCCCGGGGCGCTTACGAGGTTTTCACTGCCACATAAGCGCCCCGGGGCGCTTACGTGGTGCCAAAGTTTTTCACCAAGATGGCAGTAAAATAGCGGGTTTGACCAATAAATCACACAAGAAAGCTTGGAATATTACAATAGTAACACATTTTAGACCTTTGTTAGGCGAGTTTTACTGCTCTGAGAAGCTGTAAATAGCTCAAATCGCGCATATATGTGGTTTCACAGAGGTCGAGGAAGCTGTGTAGGTCGCTCGCACCGAGTTACAGGCCCTCATTTTGTTTTGAAGTTCAGTGTAACTGTCCGATAAGCTTGTATGTGACGTCTTTGGGGCTGGTAGTTGTCGGTTGGACACTGAGAGAACCTTATAAATGCACAGAAAGCCACAATAGGTCACCAGAAATCTCCTATAGCACTTTAGAGCATTTTCCGTTTTAGCGCCCCGGGGCGCTTAGGTGGCGCCAACTTTAGGTCCTCTCAGGACCCATTTCAACGTAAGCGCCCCGGGGCGCTTAAGCGGAAAAACCCGGTAGGAAGTTTATACAAGGTTTGTTTAGTCGGCTCACGTATTCCTGATGTCCATGGTCGAACCGGTCAGGCGGCGTCTTGGCTTGGTGTCCAAAAGGGTACAGTAGCTTCTGCGGCCAGTCGCCTATTGCAAAACTTTACATACCCATTAGATGACAAACTTCAACCAGATTTTGCGCATACTCATTTACAAGGTGTTCTTATTCGCTGCAAGAAGACAATCTGCCAGCGAATCTGCTGAGTTCAACGCAGAGGGCCGACCAATTGTGTAATCTAATTTAGAGCCTGCTGGTGCGAACGCCTCGTTTTCTCTTAGCAAGACTGCACTGAAAAATTACGCCCTGGACTTTTGAAGATCCAACTAGACTTTAGCTGTGAAGGCTCGTGTAGTTCGTATGGAAACGGCGACTGGCGGCCCTTCCCGTAAGAGTGAATCGAGAGCGCGAGCCTTAGTCGTCTTCGCTGTTTCAATAAGAAGCGCGACACCGCCTTAGATTCAGGCTCCGAAAACGGCGTTGATCCCTTCTCGAGAAGGAATCCAAGTTCTTCTACCAATTCGCACTGCTCGAGAATACAACTGTAGAAAGAAATTTGCCAGCCTCAGAATTCCAACATTAAACTTCAGTTTAGATACGTTTAGATATCGGACATAGGTATGTACTCAGGTACAACAAATTACAACCGACGATCTACCAAACATAGGTAGCTAAGGATAAGTACAAGTTAGTTGCCAACAATACGCATGTGACTTCTGCAATAATCTAGCAAGTTGTACTAACTCAACCCTTTGGCTGTCCTCGGCCCTTTTCCACCTTCCAATTGGTGTCGTCTGATAGCCGTATAGGCTTTGAATGCTTCAAGGTACTCGTCTAAACTGCCATGCGAATCTTCAAGTCATTTAGGTTTTCCATCGCTAAGTACCGGGTGTCCCAATAATCCAGCCCCCCCCCCCCCACCTCCAGCAAGCTGTGGAAAACTCTACGCTGTGAAACTTACACGGATTGAACACCAACGTCTTGGCACATCTGATACCAAATTTCAGCGTCCTACACCCGCCCGTGCGGGAATTGTGGCGCAAAACGCAAAATTGGTCAAATTCTCTTGACTCGCTGACTTCTGAGAGCTACAACTTTCGGCACACTGGAGTTAATTTGATGCAATTTGCACCATTTTGAAGAGGACACATGACGCTTTTGAATGGTCTTGGAACGAAAATTGTAGCTCGTTGCGCGCACGCGAACGATCAAATCAAAGATTATCTGCCAGTCCCAAATCTGGGCGCGCCAGCATCTCCTGCTGCTGGGCGGCCTCCTCCACGAGGGCCAGCAACCGCGACCAATTTTGCGTTTTGCGCCACAATTCCCGCACGGGTGGGTGTAGGATGCTGAAATTTGGTATCAGATGTGCCAAGACGTTGGTCTTTAATCTGTGTAAGTTTCACAGCGTAAAGTTTTCTACAGCTTGCTGGGGATGGGGGGGGCTGGATTTTTTCGCCGCCCCCCAGGGCGGCGAGTATATATACGGACGCTATTGTCTGTTCGTTCCTCTGTCTGTCTGTCTGTGTGTACGGAACAACTAGACATGACGGTTAGTGCCACCCGATGGAGTCGAATGCGCTGAGTAACGTGCCGATGTCCGTTTCTGTTGCTAATTTCGCTATTTCGAGATATTTACAATTAAAATACAAAAATGCCAAAAATGACACTTTTATTTACAAGTCGTATCGGCAAAGTTTTTGCTGAAATGGAAAGGGCGTAAGACGCGATGAATTTGTGACATAGTTTCGGATTTTGGAATTCACCAAATTAGGGATATTTTCAAGGTTTTTGTCAAAATTCTCAAATTTTGACAAATTCAAACAGCTTAAATTTCAAAACTTCTTTGCACGGATGTATCGAGCATAGTCCGCCAAGTATTTAGCAAATAGTTTCAGCGAATATAATTAACGAAATTTGGGATATTTTTAAGGTTTTTGTTAAAATCCACAAATTTCGACAATTTCAAACAGCTTCAATTTCAAAATTTCTTTTCACGGATGTGTCGCGCATAGTCTGCCAAGTATTTATCAAATAGTTTCAGATTTTATAATTAACGAAATTAGGGATATTTTCAAGGTTTTTGTCAAAATTCCCAAATTTTGACAAATTCAAACAGCTTAAATTTCAAAACTTCTTTGCACCAATGTATCGAGCATAGTCCGCCAAGTATTTAGCAAATAGTTTCAGCGAATATAATTAACGAAATTTGGGATATTTTTAAGAATTTTGTTAAAATCCACAAATTTCGACAATTTCAAACAGCTTCAATTTCAAAACTTCTTTTCACGGATGTGTCGACCATAGTCTGCCAAGTATTTATCAAATAGTTTCAGATTTTATAATTAACGAAATTAGGGATATTTTCAAGGTTTTTGTCAAAATTCCAAAATTGCGACAATTTCAAACAGCTTAAATTTCAAAAATTCTTTTCACGGATGTGTCGAGCATAGTCTGTCAAGTAATTAGCAAATAGTTCTAGATTTTATAATTAAAGAATTTAGGTATATTTTCAAGGTTTTTGTCAGAATTTCCAAATTTCGACAATTTCAAGCAGCTTAAATTTCAACATATCTTTGTGTGGATGCATCGAGCACTAAGCCCAAAAGAATAGGGCGTCGTCCCATTTATACCCTTTTCAATGGGGCGTCGTCCCATTTATACCCTTTTCAATAGGGCGTCGTCTCATTTAGACGCTTTCATTGCACTGTGTGCCTGCGGCGAATTTCTCTGATCCATTTATGGATCAGTTGCCACTATTATAAGCGCAAAGTGTGCCTGCGGCGAATCTTCTGATCCATATGTGGATCAGGTACCACAAACAAATCCAAGACCAATTGCGGCTATACCCCACCAGATTGTCGACTAAATGTCTAGCGGCACTTCACTATCCAGTGCACATTATCCCGCACACGCTCTCAAGTTTACACTGATGCCAACGTGGTGCCACAGTTTTTAGACAAAGCTTGTTGGGACACCCGGTACATAGTTTACCAACCAACCGCAAGCGTGAAAGTGAGTGTCGAAGTTGCGATTCAGGTCCACTTTGTTAGCGTTGCCTCTCCAGTGAAGCTGCGCCACTAGCCAGCGAGCCTGTTCTTCCGTCCACCTGGGAGGCGTTGAACAAGAGAATCACCGTTCTCAAATGGACGCTGCCATACACTAATTGTAAGGCGCGAGTATCGGTTGCACCTGGATTTGGCGCCATGCGCGAATTAGCGCACATGTTGGGAAAAGTTGCTCTTCATGATGCCACCAGATAAACTACAATTTTGTTGCCCAACGCCTCCCGTGTCGCCAGAATTTCTTCCACGAATCTCTGCTCTGCATTCTCCATGGAATGCGGATAGTGACTCAGAGTCAAGGATGTGTGGTAGCCGTCAGGATTGAACACCGCGAGAATAAAGAAATCGACCGCGCGCAGAAGATTCGTGACGTACTCGCTGCGTTCTTCGTACCGTGAAGTCAGCTGCAAACATGGTGTTGGAAACGTCAGTGTTGTGCTATTACAGGCATGTCATTGTCCTTAGAGGACAATTGTCTCAGACAGTTTAACTCGGTTAAATTGTCCGACAAGACAAGACAATTTTGATAGTCCCGGGAATTCGCAAAGACAAGACAAAGACAAGACAATCAAAATGAGCAGTTGGGACAAATCAGTAAATTGTCCTTAATTTGTCCCTAGATTGTCCTTTGCATTGTGCGGCAATATCACCCAATGTGCTACGACTTGGTGCTGACGAGACCATTTCTTTGGCAAACGTGGTGAAACAATTATGGACTGAGGGAGGCGGAGTACCTGGCTGTTTACCAACTTATGCCATGGCGGAAAACAGTGACTCTCTCAAACTGGAAAAGGCCCTCGCTCAGCACTAACACAATTCTGTCTGAGACAAATAAGGGACAGTCTAAGACGAGGCAAGACGAAGACAAGACAATGTAGACAAGGGAAACGTGCAGGAGAGCCTGCAGTGAAGCACTCCGACCAGAACGGGAGAAAGCAGGCCGCCACTCACTTATCCTATATACTTCCTATATACTAAGCGGCAAAAGTGTGGGTGTTTGTTTGTTTGTTTGTCCGGCCATTTTCTCTTGACACAGTTGACGGATCCTGGAGATCTATAGCTTAAACTGACCGTCGTGGGCTGGAAGGAATCCCCTCCTATTTTAAAACTTTTGCAAATTACTAAATTCCACCAAATTCATGAAAATATCGACTGCACAGTACATTCTGAGCACTAAAGAGTATTTTCCTGAGGTTTCGTGGAAATGGTCGTTTACTGGTCGTTTTCGTGGAAATTTCGCACTGTCGTGTCACCATTCACTCCAGAGCTGTCGCTGTGACACCCCTACAGGTATTTGGAAGCATGGGAACAGGCGCGAAGGTAAATGCAGGCACTGGCAGGGGCACAGTGCCAGAAGACATTAGCTCAATCTGAAATCTCCTAAGGGCTAAACACAAGCATCCATGTGTTAGCTTCAGTGTATTCAGAGGCACGGGAACATGTTTGAGGATAAATGCAGGCACTGGCAAGGGCGCAGTGTCAAGAGACTTTTGATCTATCTGAAACCTCTTATGGGCTAAACACAAACACATATATGCAAGGTTCAGTGTAATCAAAGGCATGGGAGTGGGCGCAATGCCAAATGCAGGCGCTGGCAGGGCACAGTGTCAGAAGACTTTAGATCTATCAGAATCTCCTATGGGCTGTTGTGAGCATTGGTCGTAAATCATAGGCCATTACATGTTGTGAGCAGTGGCTGATTTCCATGGGCCGATACAAATGGCTCTGTTTCCATAGGTGTTCTGCTATAGATATACAGTATCACCTATGGGCTAAAGGCACTAGTCCTATATACTAAGCGGCAAAGGTGTGTCCGTGTGTCTGTCTGTGTGTTAACGCCATAACTCTAGCCACAGTTGACGGGTCGCGATGATCTATAGCTCAAACTGACCGTCATGACATGTAGTTTTGCACCTCCTATTTTAGAATTTTGACTGATGTCTAAATTCCACAATATTTCGCAAATATCAGCTGCGCCAGTACATTCTGAGCACAGAAGGCACCACAAGCTGTGATTGACGTTTGAGTTCGCGCCAAAAGCGCTATGCAGTGTCAACACTCATGACAGAGTTGTCGCTGTGAGACTCCAAAGTATATTCGCAGGCACTGCATGCACTGGCAGGGGCGCAGCATCAAACAACTTTGGATCATTGTCAAATGTCTTTAGATCTGTCTGAAATCTCCTACGGGCTAAACCCAATCGTCTACGGGCTAAACCCAAGTATCTATTGTGTGTTTACAGGCATGGGAGCTGGTGCGAGTGTAAATGTAGGCACTGGCAGGGGCACAGTGTCAAATGGCTTGAGATCAGTCAGAAATGCCATATTGGCTAAACACAAATGTCTATGGGCTAAACACAAGAGTCTACTGTGTATTTACAGGCACATGAGCTGTCACTATCCTAAACGTAGGCACTGGCAGGGGCACAGGGTCGGATGGCTTGAGATCTATTTGAAATGTCCTATGGGCTAAACCCAATTGTCTATGGGCTAAACCCAAGCATCTATTGTGTATTTGCAGGCACAGGAGCTGACAATGGCACAGGGTCTTGACCATAGAGATTCTCCTACGGGCTAAAGGCTCTAGTCCTATATACTAAGCGGCATAGAGTCTGTTTGTTTGTTTGTCTGTTTGTTTGTCTGTTAACACGATAACTCTAGCTACAGTTGACGGATCGCGATGATCTATGGCTTAAACTGACCGTCGTGGCATGTAGTTTTGCACCTCCTATTGTGGACATTGGCCGATGACTAAATTCCATAATATTTCGCAAATATCAGCTGCGCCAGTACATTCTGAGCACATAAGGCTCCGCACACTGCGATTGACGTTTGATTTCGCGCCAAAAGCACTTTACAGTGTCACCGTTCATGACAGGGTTGTCGTTGTGAGACTCCAAAGTGTATTCGCAGGCACTGCGTGCACTGGCAGGGGCACAGCATCAAACTGCTTTGGATCTATGTCAAATGTCTTTCGATCCATCTGAAATCTCCTACGGGCTAAACCCAAATGCCTACGGGCTAAACCCAAGTGTCTATTGTGTATTCACAGGCACGGGAGCCGGTGCGAGCCCACTGGCAGTGGCACAGGGTCAAATGACTTGGGATCTATCTGAAATGTCCTACGGGCTAAACACAATTGCCTATGGGCTGAACCCAACACCATTGACCATAGAGATTCTCCTACGGGCTAAAGGCTCTAGTCCTATATACTAAGCGCCATAGAGTCTGTTTGTTTGTTTGTTTGTTTGTTTGTTTGTCAACACGATAACTCTTGACACAGTTGACGGATCCTGGAGATCTATAGCTCAAAAGAACCACCTCTGCCTGGAATAGTGCATCTCCTATTGTGGACTTTTGCTGATTACTAAAATCCACAAAAATCACATAAATATCGACTGCACAGCACATTCTGGGCACTCAGGAGTGACTGCAAGTCACTATCGAGCAGATTTCGGGCTATTGCATCACCATTCACTACCATTTAGAATTGTCTCTGTGAGACTCCGAGGTGTATTTGGAGGCATGGGAGCAGGTGCGATGGTAAATGCAGGCACTGGCAGCGGCACTGTGTCAAGTGACTTTTGATCTATCTGAAATGTCTTACGGGCTAACTCCAAGTGTCTATTGTGTATTGACAGGCACAGGAGCTGGTGCGATCCTAAACGTAGACACTGGCAGGGGCACTGTGTCAAATGACTTGAGATCTATCTGAAATGTCCTACGGGCTAAGCCCAATTGTTGCCCAATTGTCAATGGGCTAACTGCAAGTGCCTATTATGTATTGACAGGCATGGGAGCTGGTGCGATTCTAAATGTAGGCACTGGCAGGGGCACAGCGTCAAATGACTTGAGATCTATCTGAAATGTCCTACGGGCTAAACCCTATTGGCAATGGGCTAATTCCAAGTGTCTATTGTGCATTGACAGGCACAGGGGCTGGTGTGACCCTAAACGTTGGGACTGGCAGGGTCACAGTCAATTGGCTTGAGATCCAACTGTAATGTCCTGAGGTGCACTGAATTCAACGATTCCGCTATTTCCTTCATGCTCTGCAGATTACCCGTGAGCTATTGACCATAGAGATTCTCCTACGGGCTAAAGGCTCTAGTCCTATATACTAAGCGGCAAAACTGTGTCCGTGTGTCTGTTTGTTTGTTTGTTTGTTATCGCGATATCTCTAGCCACAGTTGACGGATCGCGATGATCTATGGCTTAAACTGACCGTCATAGCATGTAGTTGTGCATGAAGGTTTGTTGACTTAAGTTGATGTCTAAATTCCAAAATATTTCGAAAATATCGACTGCAACAGTACATTCTGAGCACAGAAGGCACCACACGCTGTAATTGGCATTTGATTTCGCGCCAAAAGCGCTTTACAGTGTCACCATTCATGACAGAGTTGTCGCTGTGAGACGCCAAAGTGTATTTGCAGGCACTGGCAAGGGCGCAGCATCAAACTGCTTTGGATCAATGTCAAATGTCTTTAGATCTATCTAAAATCTCCTACGGGCTAAATTCAAATGTCTACGGGCTAAAGGCAAGTGTCTATTGTGTATTTGCAGGCACGGGAGCTGGTGCGAGCCTAAAGGTAGGCACTGGCAGGGGCACAGTGTCAAATGGCTTGAGATCTATCTGAAATGTTCTATGGGCTAAAGCCAATAGTCTACAGGCCAAACACAAGTGCCTATTGTGTATTTACAGGCACGGGAGCTGGTGCCAGCCTAAACGTTGGCACTGGCAGGGGCACAGTGTGAAATGGCTTGATATCTATCTGAAATGTTCTATGGGCTAAACCCAATAGTCTACAGGCTAAACCCACGTGTCTATTGTGTATCTACAGGCATGGGAGCTGGTGCCAGCCTAAACGTTGGCACTGGCAGGGGCACAGGGTCAACTGATTTGAGATCTATCTGTAATGTCCTACAGGCTAAACTAAGTTGTCTATGGGCTGAACCCAACACCATTGACCATTGAGATTCTCCTACGGGCTAAAGGCTCTAGTCCTATATACTAAGCGGCATAGAGTGTGTTTGTTTGTTTGTCTGTTAACACGATAACTCTCGACAGCCTTGACGGATCGCGATGATCTATACATCAGAAGAACCGTCGTCCTCTGTAGTTTTGCATCTCCTATTGTGGACATTGGCCGATGTCTAAATTCCACAAAAATCATGAAAATATTGGCTGCGCAGTACATTCTGAGCACTAAAGAGTGCCTACTGGTCATTTTCGTGGAAATTTCGCACTGTCGTGTCACCATTCACTCAAGAGCTGTCGCTGTGAGACTCCTACAGGTATTTGGAGGCACGGGAACAGGTGCAAAGGTAAATGCAGGCACTGGCAGGGGCACAGCATCAGAAGACATTAGCTCTATCTGAAATCTCCTAAGGGCTAAACACAAGCATCCATGTGTTAGCTTCAGTGTATTCAGAGGCACGGGAACAGGTTCGATGATAAATGCAGGCACTGGCAAGGGCGCAGTGTCAAGAGACTTTTGATCTATCTGAAACCTCTTATGGGCTAAACACAAATGCCTATATGCAAAGTTCAGTGTAATTAAAGGCACGGGAGTGGGTGGAATGGTAAATGCAGGCACTGGCAGTGGCACAGTGTCAGAAGACATTAGATCTATCTGAAATCTCCTATGGGCTAAATGCAAGCTTCCATGTGTTAGCTTCAGTGTATTCTGAGGCATGGGAGCTGGTGCAACCCTAAAAGCAGGCACTGATAGAGGCGCAGTGTCAAATGACTTTAGATCCATCAGATTCTCCTATGGCTGTTGTGAGCATTGGCTGTGAACCATAGGCCAATACATGTTGTGAGCAGTGGCTGATTTCCATGGGCGGATACAAATGGCCCTGTTTCCGTAGGTGGGCCCGGGCAAGGCCGTCATGAGAAATAAGGCCGATTTCCGCCCAAAGATTCTCCACAAATTTCGCCGGCGCGCGAGTTTCAGAGTACGCATATTCCCTCCCCCTACAAGGACCGGCCGGCGCGCGGCAGAACACCGAAATCCTGTAGACCAGGCCGAATTGAGTCCAAAATGTGCCATTTCGCTTCGATTCAACCGGTAGCCGGCAGCTAAGATTCGGGGCTGGGCCAATCGCAGACTCGCCTTGCCATTTTGGACGGGAAGAATTGACAATTCATGCGCAAATGCTTACTTTACCACGCCGTCTTTCCGCACTGCATTTCCTTCAATTCAGCAGTTTAAATGCGCGCGCAAATTTGAGTTACAACATAGTTTGAGGAGAGTACGGTAAAAGTTGCATTCAAATTTGAATTTCGGCATTGGGAAAGTGGCTGTTTAATGGCAAAATCGACACAAAATGGAGAAACCAATAGCGAATTCGCGTTCCTCGCCGCTAAATACCCTGGAATCGACACTTCAACCGTACAATTACCACACTTCCAGTTTCGTCGACGTAGGGCTACGGTAGGTCGATTTTCGACCAAAACTCGCCAATCTTGATCCGAAACGGCAAAATAACGCTAGATTCGGCATCAGCGACCTCGAAAGCACCGGAATCGACTCCAACATTGATTTTGACCACCCGGGTGGAAATTCGAATTTTGGACGCGGCCGGGGTACGGTAGCCGAAAAAATATTTTTGAAAATCAATTCCGGATCAGTTTTCAACGGGGAATCGCGTGGTGCAGTCCATTTGGTCATAAATCGTCGCAATCGGGCGCTAAAACGGCCGAAAGTCAAAAATTGGAATTTTCGACCCCCGACGGAGACCCGTTGCCAAATCAGAACTCAAGATTTCCGCGGCGGATTTCAGAGATTTTGATCTTAAATGAAAGAGAACATGATAATCTTGCCGATTGGAGATATCTGGCCGGATCCAACAACTCCCTGATTTACTAGGATTTTTTAAAGGCAAATTTTTGTCCAAAAACCACTTTCGGCTACCGTAACCCGAGAACGCGTCGGCCGATTGGCTCGGGATTTTTTTTCCCCTGTTCGTCTCGTCGAGGGCTATAACATATCCAAAGGGCGTCAAAATCGGCTTACTATTCCAGAAATTCCAGCTGGGTGAACACCTCTCCAGTAAGTAAATTTTCAAACTTTTGAATTTTTTTCGAAATTTTCCCACTACGCGAAAAAAATGAAGGTCCGTCCACACCTACTATCCCTCGAGAGCTATCGATTAAAAAAAACCCCGTCCAAATCGGATGAACCACGCGCGAGAAATCTTGGGTGGAAAAAGTTAGTCGGTAGCAGCTCCACTATAGCACTCCGCCCCTTTTGGGGTCGGAGTGCTAAAAAGTCGATTTTTGACATTTTCATTTTTTAATTGTAAATATCTCTAAATTTCAATTTAATAGAACTGTAAAAAATATGTCACAAATTTTTACTGACATACGGCCTTTCCATTTCTGTATTCACATTCGTCAATAAATGACGTTTTATTTTTGTCAATTTGTAGAATTTTGACAAATAATCGCGCATTTCTATAAAATTCCACACTTGCAAAAATTTCTTTTGTGTTACAAATTATCAGAGGTCCGTGCTCTTTCTATTTCTGAAAAAATTTCGCGGCTAGCTCATCAGGTGAAAAAGTCGATTTTCGACATTTTTGAATTTTAATTGTGAATATCTCGAAAATGCGAAATTAGCAACAGAAACGGACATTGGATCCATACTCAGCGACCTCGACTCCACTGGACCACATATGTGCAAGGGCGTTCGGCAGCCAGGACTCCTGCCTCCCAAGGATTGGGTCGATCGCCCAACCGGCAGCACTAAATCTGACTCCAACACCTCCTCAACTTCCTGAGCTTACAACGTTAGAAAGCCAACCAGCCCCCTGTGACCTGAGAGTCGCCAGAGGTCGACCTACAAGTTCTCGTTCTCACCGTCCTGACAAGAAGCGTTTGGGCCTGGTTGTCTTCCTCTTTCGCTTGGGGTAATCCCCACTTTTGTAGTGATAATGGGATTGTCTTCTGATCACAACAGCAGTAGAAGCAGAAGCAGGGTTGTAAGGACCTACGTTCCTAACACGTTGAATCCAGTTCCCAGGGGGATCGGACCGGGTTTTCGAGACCTTAGTGGGGGAGAGTCGCCGTCCTGGCTTCGTCTCTTCTCTCGACTTTCGTCGGTCAAGGGTTCCACTCTACGAGAGTAAAGAATGTTAGATCCCTCCCCCTTTTATGCAGGTCGCCCCCTTTGTCTGGCGACAAAGAGGTGACGCGGTATAATTGCTCTCTTGGCGTCGGTTTTGAGCGTCGGTTGGCTCTGTGAGCGATTAGGCCACATTCCAGAGGAACGTACCCTCTCAAATTTGCATTGGCGCAATTTTAAACTTTGGCATATAGTCTTTCCCTCCTCTGCCACGCCGCTCGGCGCATACCGAGAGGGAAACGACCGTGCACATGCGAGATTGCACGTGCGCTTTACAGCCGCGAACAGCGTACTTTATACTGAAACTCAGTTTCAGTAACTGAAACTGAAACTCAAGAAAATTCTTTACTGAAACTGAAACTGAAACTAGAAAGAAAACTGGTACTGATACTGAAACTGAAACTAAATCAGTTTCTATGGTCACCCCTGTTCATAGCAGACACTCTCAAGCTAATTTCTCCAGATGCGGCTAATGATGTGTATTAAGCTCACTGTACTGTTCACCAAGATGTGACAGACACAAAGTATAGGTTGAACTTTTTACACACACAGCTTGTTTCGCCCGCCTTCAAGCGGGCGACACCCTACGAGAGCTCGGCGTGCGTGCGTGTGTGCGCCCGTAACGCTCCCAGATCTCGGCGTTGGAAAGTCGTAGAGCGGAGATCTTGGGCTCTACGGATAGATCTCGACACACTGACCATTCCGCTAAGAGGGGTCAAAATTCAAAAGTTTGAATTGCGCGCGCTACAGTAATCCGAAGGTCAAAGCGCAAAACGGCTCTAACTCGCTCGTGTTACGTCGTAGAGCGGCAAGCCGCAATCGAAGCTGACGAAGGTGAAAGCTCTTGACGTGTTCTTTCATACGTCTGCAAAAGTTTTTTTCAAACACGCACCGCGAAAAACGCCATTCTCGGCATTTTAACACTAAAATTGCTCTAACGCGTTCAACCTGCGTCGTAGAAAGACGATCTCGAGCTTATTTTATAGCTCTCGACTGAATGATCATTTCTTCTCTTATTGTTCAAAACCAGGGGGGGGGG